>CATIWM010360535.1:0-16330 GCA_949671775.1 Mallotus repandus
TTTCACTTTATGTTTTTTTCCAAAATAAATTGATCTATTGATTGGTTTATTAAATTTAGAATGACAAAAACCTAATCCCACCTAACATATATCACAAGCTTGATTCTTAATACTTTAAATATTAATTTTAATTTCAAAAGTAAAAAAGTGATCAAAGTTTGAGTCAAGAAATGCACATTTTATGTAAAGCACTAAAAATGTGCATTTGATTATTTTTGTATTATTGATTAGAGATGTGTCATAAGGGAATGGATTTGTATTGGCGAGATGAACCCTCTAATTAAAGCAACAAATAGAAAGGACAAAATAAATATAGTATACATACAAAAAAAAAATGTTCAATAATGTAATTGTTGGGACAAAAAATAGAAATTTCAACTAAAAATTTGAAATATAGGTTTCATCACCTTGATATTTGATGTATCTACTACGTTCAAAAAAAAAAAAAGATATTTGATGTGTCTACTTTTCCTAAATGAACAGAAAATTTTGAAACCGAAGGTATTGCTCAATTAAAGGTAGGTGGAAATGAAAAAAAAAGCTTGGAAAATGACAAACAACTTTTAGAAAGAAAATGTATCAAATAAATATATGTGTGAGGAAGTGACAATAATTTTTTTTTTTAAATAAAAAGAATGAAAACACATATCGAACTCATTTTTTTAATATTTTAAAATTATTTTTTATTATTAAATTATTCAAATTTTGGCTGAAATGTTATTTTTTGGTCTAAACAAATCAACTTCTTTTTTTTTTTTTTTGTTAGAACCATGACATAATGTCTCTTTGAATATGTGTACTTTCTTACCCATTTTTTCTTCAAAGGTAGAAAAAATAGGCAAATGTCATTTCAAATAATACAATAACGAACGTCGATATATAAATTTTATTTTATATCTATATATCAGAGAAAATAAATTATGTTAGAAAATAAAATTTAACTTAGTAAAATGCATTTTTAACAATAAAAATTATGAGATTTCACAAACCTAACTCTTCATTTTATATAAAAAATATCAAAGTATGAATTGTTATTTTCTTCTATATATGTATGTTTTATTTATTTTATTTTCATTATGTAATTTTTATTATTTTTTAAATCATTGATGTATAGAATTTAATAAATTTTAACTAATTTAATTTAATTTAAATAAAATTAAAAAAATAATAAAAAAATTTAATAATTAATTTACCACGATTACATATACTATAATTTATATTTAAAATGCGCTTAATTGAAAAAAACTTCCTCCTAGCCTATTGATGGACTGTTGGTTAATTTCCCAGTGTTCTAATTTCTATTTTATGAGTATGGTCCCATACCAACTAACACAGCACAATCCATTGCAACACAATTTCATGATTATTAGCAAAAGAACCCACTATATATATGCTTTGCTTCTAAACCATTTCTCTATTAATACTTATTGTAGTTGAATTTGCATTTTATTGAAGGAAATAAAGAATGTTCAAAATGAATTTTAAAAAAATAAACTCCATTCATTCTAAATTAATTGTCTCTTTTTCAAATAAATTTTTTTAAGCTAATTGTCACTTTATATATTCAATACAACATTAATTTTTCATTTATATTTTATCCTTATGTTACCTTTATCTAATTAGTTTTGCAAAATTCTATAAGTTTTAAATATATTTAGAGATGGGCAATTTAGTCTAATTTAGCTATTTTATAAGCTTATTAAATGTTTTCTTAATCCAAGTGAAATATTAAAAAGAGACTATTAGTTCGGAATGGAGGGAATATATTGTTTAAACCATTCAAGCATGAAAAGTAATGGTGCCATTTTCATCAATAATAATTAGAAAAGAGCTTAATCATGATTTTTGTTATGAGTAGAGAAAAGTATGTTTTGTAGAAAATAAATTATTTATGGATGTAATTATAGAATTTAAACTAGAAAAGTGCAAGTACATTTTTGTTTACATTTTTTTCTTTCACTTGGCACAAAAAAAAAAAAAAAAAGGATCCTAATTAAACTACATAACAAGGTGTAAAATTTTGCAATGTTAAGCTTCCTCTATGAATTAAGAATATGTTTGCCACTCAGTAAAAAAACTTTTGCCACTCAGTAAAAAAACTTACTGATAAAAATTTATTATATTCAAATTAATTGTGTTAATATGAAAATTGTAAATTAATTTTCACTTGATGAAAAATTGAATATATATATATATTTATGAAGTTTTAATTTTATCAGTTTTTTAACAGAATTTTCTACTTAAACACAAATTATTTGTTTCTTTTGTCATATGAAGGGTGCGAATTTACTAAAATAAAATATAGTAATTAAAAAAATTAAGATTATTAAGTGAAATTTTACTGGCAATAAAAATAATATTAATTATTTTTATATCTTAACTTAAACTTATTTAATTAAACTTATTTATTTTTATTCTATTCCATTAAAATTCAATGGTTTAGTTTTCCTTGATTAATTATATAAATATTTTTTATTCTTATTTAATTTATTTATTTTTACTTCATTTATTGTTTTTCTTGAACCAGAAGTCAACATATTAAATGCACATCTTCGTAGAAAAATAAGCAATCACAAAAAAAATTTGTCTACATATTGCCTGACAGTCACTGTTCATTAATTTATGTCATTGAATTCGGGGGATAGGCACATGCCCATGCTCTATGGTCTTATCTTCACTACAAAAATTAGGATTTAATCATACTTCATGTTTACCTTTTATTTTATTTGAAAAAAATATTCTGGTAAAATGTATATTTAAATATTTTATGCATTTAAAAGAATCGGTTAATATAAAATAATTTTTATTAACCATAATTAAGTATTTTTGAAAAATATTTTTTAAATTATATATACCAATTATTATATAGATAATTAGTCATGAACTCACGCAATGCGCGGACTGTAAAATAAAATGATTAATTTTGAATAAAATAATAACTAAATAAATTAAATATAAAATATATCACATTAATTTTATTTTTTTAATTTTTATTACCATAATTTTTAGTTATAATAAAATTTATTTTTAGAATTATTAGGTTGGTATTGAAGTATATATAATAGTGTTTTAATTAAAGAAATAATATTAAATAATTACTATAATTTTTTAATTTTTTTAAAAAAAATTTAAGTGACTTAAGATAGAAAAAATTGTCTAAAAAAATATTTTGAACGATTTAAAATAAAAATATACGTAATATATAAATACTTTTAGAGTTTGAATAGTATTAAAATATCTATAATAGCGTTTTAGTTAAAAAATAATACAAAATAATTAAAGTAAATATTTTATTTTTAATAGTTTGACACATTAATTTTAAAGTGAATACTCAAATATAAAAGTAGATACTTACTAAAATTTTATTTTAATGACTTTACAACCCAACATTTAATATAGATATATAGATTGGATAATTAACAAAGTCAATCACTATTTACAAAAATCAATCACGTAACAGCCATCAAAAAGTTTTTAAAGTTACAATTTCTTATAAATTTTAATTTAAATTAATATGCTTAAATTAAAAAAGAATTATATATTTGAATGTTTATTTTTTATTAAAACGTTACTTTTTCATAAGACTATTTTCTTAAAAAATATATTTTTTAAAAATTATTTTATTGCCATAGTTTTAAAAGTATATAAATTTTAATAATTCTGCATAGCATATATATGCTGGTGCAAGTTTTTTTATTTTTTTTATAGTCTTCTATTTTAGAATAAAAATATAACAGCTTATTTCTTATTACTTTTTGAATTTTTCTCAAAAGAAAAAACTGTCATGCAATAATTTATCAAAATAAAAATGTTTTTGAAAAATTAAAAAAAAACTGAAAAATAAAAAAATAAAACATTGATCTTTGACTGAGGTTAGGTAAAGTGTCTAATATAAAGCTGAATCACTTGTCATCTTCCACTTTCATGTGTTGGACTGATAATGTAGGTATATACTTGCACCTGGTTTTTGACCACTATAACACCATATATGTATATGAAATTAACATCAATAATTGCATCAAATGTGATGATATATAGCCCTAAGATATATGTAAAAAGTTTGAGAATATTTTGCTAAGGTTTTTATCTTTTTTTTTTCCTTATTACAATTTAGTGAAAATTTTGTATTTAATCTCTTTCTTTTGGAAGAATTGCAAAATAAAAAATTGAAAAAATTAGCATAGGATTCCAAGAACTGTAAATCTTTTTAATTTTGACACTGTTTAGTTACGTGCATTTAGTGTGCAAATGTCTCCAATTGATTTAACATCGTATTTAGAATGATCCAACAACTCCCAATACATATTTCAATGCTCTTTTTCTTTGGAGGGAATTGTTTAGATGCATATAATCACTATTTTTTATGAAATATGGATTTTATTCAACTTTAATTAATTCATTTTGCTTGATACCGTAATCTTTTAATCTTGGTGTATGTGAAAAAAGTGATGAATATATTTTTATTTGATCATAAGTTGGTCTAATATAATATTATAATGACGATAAAAATCTCATAATAATTAATTTAATATGACTGTATATATCATAACATGAACTCAAAATATCGTTTAAATTAGAACTCCACATATAATGATTAATGCATGAATCAATATATTTATATAATATAATCTTTAATTTATGCATTAATTAACAACATGAAGCTATCTTTAAAAGATAAGATTTTTTTTTCTTTGGAGGGAATTGCTTAGATGCATATAATTATTATTTTTTATGAATTATTGATATTTAAAATTTATCAAACTTTAATTAATTTATTTTGTTTGCTATCATAAAAGTTTTGATGTATGTGAAAGAGAGTGACGAATCCATTTTTGTTCGGCATAAATTGGTCTAATAATACTACGATAATGATAAAAATTTTATAATAACTAATTTAATATAATTTTATATACCACAACTTAAACTCAAAATACTGTTTAAACTGTAACATCGCATATAATGATTTATGCATGAATCAACGTATTTATATAATACAGTCTTTAATTTATACATTAATTAACAATATGAACCTACTGAAAATACTTCTAAAAGGTGAGATTTTTTTTTTTTATATATGTATTTTAATGTAAGCACTTTTGCCAAATGAAAATGACTAAAAGATAAGATTAAGATTGAGAGACAGCAAAGTCCAATATTTCCACACACATTGTTGTTAGAAATGAATATTAATTATATATCAACATGTTGTGGAAAACGCCATGACTGTGTTCCACTAATAATGTTTCTGTGACCCACTACTGCATCATATTCATATATGTTAATTTTTGATGCCTAACAATAAATTATTTGTTAATTGGTTCTGATACAAAATGCATATGTAAGCCATACTTACTCTCTTAATTAATGAATGAATATCTCAAATATATATGTAAATTCAAGTCTTTTTCATTTCTTTTATAATACCAAAAAAAACTCATAATAATATGTAGTGATGTAGATATTGCATCCAATTTATAATTAGAAAAAAGCCATTTTAAATCAATTAAAAACTTAATTTCATATCAACATCATCAACTATTGGATCAACTGATAGGAGGTTTGTTTATGTTTAAGCGAGGTTTTGGGTTCAAATCCTTATATATACAGTCACATTCAATCAGTTATTAGAAAATTTTTGCCACCTTTATATTTTTATTTGTGTCAAACTAAATTAGTTAGAGTCTAATGAGCTCTAGATACCGGTGGTTCACAACAAAAAACTTAATTTCTTGCAGCGGTGGAATTTTTTTCATTATATTAAAAAAATTATAAATTTAATTTATCACTATTACACGATGGTAAAATTTCTCTTCTTGATTATTTTTTTTTTCTTTAAAAAAGAAACTCAACGACTATGAGGCATGAAATTGAAAGCTACAAGCACTGGATTCTTTGGTTATGGCATATATTTGAATGGAGAATGCAATTAGTTTAGCTTACTTTTGAAGTGATTAAGGCAGCATTAATCCAAATTTCTGCAGTGAAAAAGGGAAACATTTTGGGTGTTTTTGGAAAAGCAAAAGGAGGAAGGGACATGACCATAGGCTATAGTTTTTTCATGTTGATAAAATTAATACTAAATATATGCACCAGAAAGTGGTAGTAAGACAAAAGAGAGCTGTAAAGAGAATGAAAATATATGTATATATATATATACATATGCACTAAGTTGGACTTTGGCACTAACTTTTAATATAAAGTAGAAACAAATGTAATGAGAAAAATTGTATATGTGGGGACAAAAGTATATGCAGAAGATATAATTAACATGGGCTCCAACATCATTTCCCCCATTAAATCAACCTTTAACCTCAGTCCACTCCACTATATATTTCTATAATTTGTTTTATTTTTGGGGGAAAATTTAAAAGAAAAATTATATTATACATTAGTAAACAAAAAAATAAGGGCATAAACAGACAAGGCTAGTGGATGTTGGGTAAGAGCTAAGAAAATGGAAGATTATTGGGGTAAAAAGAAAAAGATAAGGTAATTTTTTAGTGATTATTTTTATTTTCGATAATTATAAAAATAATTAAAATTAAAAGATAAATTTTTATCAATATTTATTTATATATATATAAAAATAAAAAGATGTCACTAATTCTGCTCTAATTATAAAAAAATAAAAATTTCTCAACATTTATTTTTTCTGCTCATGAGAACCTGAGAAGGCACCTTCTTTATTTTTTTAAGCAGTAAGGCAGCTTCTTTAATCATGTAATGTTTCAAAGGTTTATCAATTTTCATCATTGTTGTGGAGAGGGGCATTTGTTTTTTGTTTTTTTAGCATGTATTGTACTGTGGCTTATCAATTGCAAGTCAAAGATTTTTAAATGCTAAAGTACATGTAAATCAATTGCAATAGAGCAAGTTGCTTTGCAATTCATTGTTTTCTTTTCCTCTCATGCACACATGCAAAGTGAAAGAATGAATAATGCTTCCATTATAATCAATCATAGGAATTTAAAATTAGATGTACTACTATTACAGTCCATCATTGTACTGACACGAAAATCCATTAATGGTTTTATTTAAGATATAAGATATACTTTTATTCTCTAATTACAAATTTGAACTTTTAAAGCAACCCAATATTCAATATAATATTGTTTGTAAGGTCGTGACCGAATGACCAAATCTTCAATAAATATTGTGAGTGATAAGAAATCCAGTCTCTATTTTTCCTTACTTAATTCTCTGTTTATAATGTTTAGAAATATTCATGATTAAAAATTTGAAAGTAAAATTATATTAATATGCCCCAGTTATGTAAACTTTAAGCATTTTGAACATTACTTTCATAGATTCAATTATAAACTTAAAATTTAGATTCTTAGCATTTGACATAAATTTTAACGCCTTTTAAAAAATCCTATTTTGTGAATAATATTATTTTATCACTCTACCTTTCTCTATTCTTTCTTTTTAGTGAATATGTTAGTGATTTTGAGTTTTTAAAATGATTTTGGTAATTTTTAGCCAAAAATCATTCATTTTTATTAAAAAATTTACTCATAGATAATATGGATTTGAGTTATAATCTTCAATTCTAATATATTTTCTTGTTAATTTTACTAGATCCTTAAATCAAGTTACAATATTATAATTTATAATTTTTTTTGTGGTTTTATCTTTGATCTATTGAATGGAGCATTAGATTGGTGGATTTAGAACATGTATAGTTGTTGCTGAAGAAAATTGTCATATTCAAGTTTAGTCTTGACATATTACACACATCAGATTGATGAAATATTAATATTTGAGAGTTTTTTCAGTATCTTACAACTTAGATGATGTATGTTACATCTATTATGTTATTATTTCTTAGTATAATACTTGTGATATTATTATCATAGTTAATCCAATATGCTGATGTTCATAATGAGTTACAGACAGAATTGAAACGAACTAAAAAATCCTTTTATATCTGAAAGATCATGGTATGTTTCTTCTTTATTTAAGAGATTGAACCATGATATAGATAAGAAAAGATCATGGGCCAAAAGTTATATCAAAATACTTTGGAAAAGATTAAGAAAGTCTTGAACCCTTTTTAAGACTCAATTTTCCACAGCCTCATGTGCCATTTTAAGCTCAGAGCCTAAAAGAAAGGCTCAAATTTAAGCAGCAAAAATGTTCTTTTCTCGCTATTCCAGGCACTGAGTTCCTATCCAGCCAGGGTATACAGAGAGGAGTATCTAATAGATTGATTATCAGAATCTCAGGTCAGAGGCATGAAGTAAAGTTCAGTCCAGGCCACTTGCAAAGAGAATGAAACTTGAAAGAAACTGCTCAGAACAAATATATAATAATAACAAAAAAAAAAAAAAAGGCACAAAAAACTGTGCTCATGTCAAAACGGATAGTGTGTAAACAACAAAGCAGCACATCCTTTGAGATCTGACCCCTTCAGAATATATATTTCTTTTGGTCTTGCATCTATTGATTATCCCTTCTTGTGTCTCTTGTATCTATGATTGTCTTTACAGGGAAGAGTTTATCTATTGATTATCCCTTCTTGTGTCTCTTGTATCTATGATTGTCTTTACAGGGAAGAGTTTTCTTTTTACAGCTAACAGCTTCTAGCCTCTGCTGCAATTAAAAAACCCTTTCCCAAGATTGAAAGATTCCATTTTGAGACAGCATTTCAATGCTCTCAGGTTCAAAATTCAAGCAACAGGACACTACTAAGATATACCCAATTTGTACGGAATCGATCTTGAATCACTCAATATGAACAAGTTCCTGGATTTTAAGTATTTCTATATTTATTATTACATAATTAACAGTAGAGCAACCCCCTTTCACTGCTCATCCACATTTTTTTAATAAACACTTGGGTGCTTTTGCCATCAGCTAAAACGAGACACTAGCATTTTATTCATGAGGGCTTAGACTCCTGAGCAAATATAATAAAAGAAACTATAAGTAGCAGAAAAAAACCACATTAAGCATTGCTGCTAGCAGTTGGTGCTCATTTCCTGACAAAGGAGATGCCCTTCTGAATGCTCACCCCCAACTCTTTCTTCGCTTTCTCTAATCCATTCCTGTTGAGAAACAGATAGAATAAGAACTTAATTCTTCTGTCAAGTTTGCGATAAAATGATCATGGTTTCAAGCAAAAGATTTTTGGAAAGATTTAGCGACAAACCTTTCATACTCATTGAGGGGACCGAGTGGAAAAATTTCTTCAACTCCAGCACGGCCAAGCCGTACCTTGGATGCGAAGAAAGGAAGTTCAGTTACCTATAGAAGGCTGCATGTTAGTACAAGCTGCCTAAAAAAAACCAAAGATAAAATGGCAAGATTGATCTTGTTTAAAGAGGACTATCACACACCTCAGAAGCCACATATGCACATTGGACGATGCCAGCATCTCCCCTCATTGCCCGAAGACATGCATCTGCAAATTTAACAGCCGCATATGCCTACAATAATTATGAACATTTTTTTTTGGTTAAATGAAATTGCTTTAACCAGTACAAATAGCAGGAATTAAGTGAACCTAAAAAGGATAGATTGTGAGAGAAAAGAGAGTGCAAATATTGACTAACCATAGATAGTGTTGCAGAACCAGTTCCAGCTTTGGCCTGCAAAATGTATCAAAATGCTGACTCAACTACAATCAAACAAATAAACATAATAAAATATAATAAATGTTGGTTTACATCAAAAGCCATATGATGCATTCCAGTATATTTGGTCTTCTATTTCATAAAATTCAGTTTGGTAGAGTTCTAAAATGCATCATTTTGTTTTTGGTTTATAATTTCCATTTGTTAGCATGTCCACGGGCCTAAAGAGTGTTGGCCCATGCACACACATTCAAACTTTTCCAATGCGAGATAATTCTCCAACACTCCCCTAGCTGCACCCAATGACTCAGATGAGTAAACTAAACTCAAATGGGCTGCACCCAACTGCAGGTTTAAAACAAGAGCCCAAGATCACTGCTCTGATACCATGTTAACAAGTCCATAGGTGTCGAGAATGTTAGCCCACGCGCGGACTTATAAATGGAGTTAAGCCCATGTAACACAAAAACAATTGGCCAGTATTAAGGTCCAATCTACACTACTTATAAGTCACTTTATTGCTTTGCACTTTTCCAATGTGAGATAATTCTCTAACACCATTTAAACCTTAAAGGTCAACATAACCAAATTAGGAAGGCCAATTTTGGTGCCAAATGAGAAAGGTGAAATTTTGGTGGGCTTAGATAAAAATCCAATGAAATAAAAAGCTTTGTAACCACTTATAATGAGCAAACTGAACTGTAAAAAATGGTTCAATTTATTTGGCTTTGAAGATGGTCAATTTAATTTGAAAATTAAATTAATTTGGTAAATTTAGTTTTATAATTTTTTTTGACATAACTGGCGTAATAAATTGAATTCTCACTCCTAGAGATGGACATCACTAAAAAGATCCCCATCAAAGTACTCAATAATTGATTGTTTAATGTACTTGCAGAAAATATAACAAAGTTAACAAACTCCTTTTACCTCAACAACTTCTGTTCCACCATTTTGAATACGATCTGTCAAGTAGTCAATTTCTTTTTGAGTGAAAGAGCATGGAGGTTTAACCTTCAAAACAAAGAACAATTAAAATAATAATAATAATAATTAAAAAAAAAAGAAAATAAGAGCCACAAAGAAGTTCTCTTAAACCTGAGATAGGAGAGGTAATATTGTAACCCCTGCATGACCCCCAACAACTGGAACGTCAACTTCCCTAGGGTCAAGGCCTAAAACTTCTGCCTATGGTAATAAAACATACAAAAACACCTTCATTAAACCCACAAATAGAATGGAGGATGCAATACAGCCCAGTTGGGACTAGGAAGCAACTATAATTTAAACAAAAATGGAAGAAAAATCAAGAAGCTATCTTAAATCCATAGTCATTAAACGCACAAGGCACAAAGGAGTTCTGGAGCATAGGCACAAGGCATAGGCGCGTGCTTGAGTGACATAAGGCACAAAAGAGACAAGAAAAATATTTAATCTATTTCAATTTGGTATGAATAAGATGTTTATATGGTCACTTACATATATGGATTAATGCTAGAGATCTATAAATGAAGAAACAATAAAAGCAATTGGTAAATAAAACAATTGTTAACTAAAACATTACAGAAAGGTGCACGCCTTATTAACATTGCCCAGCTTTCAGTGTTTGAGGCGCTAGGGCTTATGCCTCAGGCATGCCCAAGGTGACCCTTTAATAACTATGCTTATATCATATCTAGTTCAATGATGGTCTGGAACATTGAATCAGCATAATCATCTAACATTGATTATGCATCTGCAAAGTTTGCTGCATTATTTCTTAAAACAATGAAAAAGTCTCATGTCTAGCAAAGAAAGTTTTTATGCTTCATTAATTGCATAGCTAGCCATTCATAACATGCCTGCCCTGCAGTATCTCCCAGTATGTTGAATTAATTCTTTGATTCATTGTTGAGTTCAATCATTCTGCTATTTTTGTGAAAAAAAACAATGATGATAACAGAGGGTGACCAGTCTGATTTAGCTAGTTTTCAAAACTGATTATGTTATTTAGACCCTTGAATTCAGTCAATAACAAAAGTGCAATGAAAAAAAATGCTGACAAATTCTTTATTCAATTCAGTAACCTAAGACAGCTAATTAAACATAATGAATTCATGGAAATGACAAATGAGAGGAAGGGGGAGGGGAGAGAGGGGGTGGGGAGGGATGTGTCAGAAATCTAACAGCGGATATGGCCCCCATTGGCAGCTTTTAAGACTATAAAATATGCAAATTAAAATTGCACAGCTATTATGCATAGAAGATGAAACAATTGCATCATCGTTGGTAATTCTTACCACAAACGTATTGGCTCTGACAACATCAAGCATTGTGACCCCTAAAACTCGTTTTGGATCAAAGGTAGCAGCTTTCTTGAAAACTTCTGCTGCAATAGGAACAGTAGAGTTAACAGGATTACTGATTATGTTGACAATAGCTTGCGGACAGCACTTAGCAATTCCTTCACAAAGGGTTTTAACTATTCCAGCATTGATGTTGAACAAATCATCTCTTGTCATTCCTGGTTTTCTAGGAACACCAGCGGGAATGATCACAAGATCCATCCCTGTAAGGGCATCCTCCAATTGCTGCTGGCCCAAGAAACCACGCACCTGAAATTCAAGAGAAAATCATCAATTCCATTGGCTGAATTTAGAGAGTTTCTTGGTCAATTTCGGAGGTTCAATACTTCAATTTGTACAGTATTCATTCAGTTATTTCTAGTCTACAGGAAGACTTCATAACCCCTGATTCCAAAAAACAGTGGAATTCATTTCATATTCTTCAGCGAAATTGGGTCACAGCCAAACAACAAATCCATAATAGGTCAATAATCTTAGTTATTACAAGTAACTTTAATATCAATTATCAAACATGCCTAGGTTGAAAGAAACCAAAGAGAGGGAGAGATGAAGTTCCTTCACATGAATATTCAGTAACCTGTGTCACCCACATCATCACCAATCTAAATGGCTTATTGGCAAACAGAAGTAACATAATGCTAGGCACTACTATTATGCTTTCCTCTGAAGACTCAATGACTCAAGCAGCTGCAGTCAGTGAAATAAAGGGGTACTGGGGGTATCCCTTACATTGTGCAGTTCATAGCACTGAATGAAGGCAACCTTGTAGACATTTATAGCAAACATAATTCAAAATTCAATCATTTTCAGGTAAAGCGACCTAATATCAACATGGCTTATGTCCTTGAACTCATCTAGGGCTATAATTGTGTCAGCCTAAGTCAAACATTACAATGATCAAGTTTTGGCTTTTATAAATCCAAGCTGAGTTTATTAAGCTCAAACCATGCAAGTGTGGTTTCAAATGAGCTCAACAAGCCTCATTTGAATATTGCAGGCAACAACCTAGAACTTTTATATGATAACGGCTTTGTTACCTGAATATTGCATATTAGTAAACTAAATAATGCCTAATTCACATTCATATTACAATCAAATTTAATGGCACACCTAACCTTTAAAAAGCAGTACTTTTCATAAAGGATCATTTCAAGCTCCTCACCAGGTTGAATCATGCTTAAAAATGATGCGAGTTGTTCTAAAAATTTTTTTTGTTTGATTAACTAATGAATGAGCATTTTGACAGGCCAAGCTCCAATCCACTCAACATAACAAAAGCTCCCAATTCAAAGCCCCAAATACATCATAATACAAAATGAAGACCATAACCAAGGCAATTCCAGAATTGCAAACCAAAACAAAGCCTCAAGAACAATCACTAAAAAATTCAATCCCCAAAAGATAACCAACAAATACTGTACTATAGCAAGAATCCTAAATACAGAAGAAATGAACACCATCTTACCACAGCTCCAGTGTCCATATGGCTAATATCAGCAGTAACACCAGGAGTATTAACAACATCATACAAATGAAGAACTGAAACCAATGGATTCATCTTCATCAACAAAGCCAAAGGTTGTCCTATCCCTCCTGCAGCTCCCAAAATAGCTACCTTGAACCCGGCAGCCCCTCCTTTAGCCCGGCAATTCTCCCGGTTCACCCCACAACTCTCCTCCATCTTTTCTTGTCCAAAAAAAAAAACCCAGAATTCAGATAACAAAAACCAGCCAAGAAAAGCAAAAAGAGAAACCAAGAAATTATTTTTCTTTAACAACAGACCTGGAGATCAGGAGGGTTCAGGTGGGCTGCAATTCTTGCAATCCGTTGCATCTTTTTGCAATTTTAAGAAGAATTCAAGTGTTATTATATTTGACCAAAAACATCAGAGCTTGTTGATGGGTTATATATATATAGAGAGAGAGAGAGAGCGAGAGGGTATTCACACGGACGAAATGGAGATGGTTCGGAGGATAAAAAAAAGAATTGGGAAGCGTGGAAAACATTAGAAAAAGAAAAACTGATCTTATCTTTTAGTGACGAAGGTAGCTGTCACTGTATCATAGTCGCGACTTTCGAAGCAATCTTCAATTCCGTTGTTTTTGTGCGTCACTCAAATTTATGTATACCCGTTTTCAGAAACGCAGAAAGCAGGATGCATACCCGTTTAATATGCAGTGACCTTTAAAAAAAATAAATTTCTAAAAATTACTTCCATTTTTAAAAAACACAACTTTAAATTTATTTTCAAAATTTTTTTAAATATTATAAATTTTTTCAAAAATATCATTGATTTTGTGGATCCATTCTCCGAGTGGATGTGAACCTACAAAACATAGTTAATGAGAGGATTCGTCGGGCGGATTCCAGCGAGCTCACTCCGATGATCAAGTAAGTAGGAGAAGGAGAAGGAGAGAATAATAGAAGGACTAGGGTTTTCAGTGTTGTTGGTTCACTTAGTTGCTTACCTCCTCTCATGTGCATCAGTGCATATATATAAGCTTACCATGTCCCAGGTGTCGCGTGGTTGTTGGAGGAGAGTACTGTTCACGTGGGAGTGTTTTCCCTCCTTCACCATGTATGCTTAGACAGGCTGGCTTGGTCGATTGGTACAATTTGGGCGTGTGCCTTTGGAGTGGGCTGCTAGGTACCTGGCGTGGAAGAGTTTGCTGCTGTTATGGCATGGCCGTGGATATCTTCGTACAGGAGATCTTGTGTACGAATTTGTCTCTTGTACAACTAGCGAGGCTAATGTGTCCCATTCCTATTGGTCTGTTGGTTGTGCCCATTTCTTTTGTCATTGGCGTTTGGCGATGATGTTTTGCCGGCCATCTTCCTCAGCCCAAGCAAGAAAGAGAGGAATGTTGGCACAAGTCTTTGGGCTTTGGGCCTTATAGGCCTATGGGCTCTGTTCTTATGGGCCATTTTCCTCCTCATGGTATTAGAGTTCCCTTTGTAGTCGTTGATAATTTGTGTTCAACGTATGACATGTACTTCGGTCTACCACCTACCCATTGGTCCGTATTTCTTCTGTTCTATCGGTTTGTTGAATTTTATTGAGAATGGGTTGAATGCTTAGATCTGAAACGTGTTTGATGCGCTCTTGTAGGCGATTTATGACTTCCAGGGCGATTCGTTGTACACAAGTAGTTTTTACAAAATGACAAGGTCATTGGCGTATTCTAATTGACGTTCTTCAGGGGCGTTTCTGTTTTCAGAAGTTAGCCCGACTCTGGTTAGATTTGCTTCAACATTTCCTAGAGACATATCGGGGGATTCAAGTTACCTTCTTGAAATGTCTGTAAAGTGTAGATGATTTGACATATTGATAGGGAATAGGGTGATGAAGTTTCACTTTTTCAATCGATTAGTCACACTAGGCGAGGTTGGAGATCACATTTCGTCTTTATAAGCGATTCATCCCTGCAGGCGGTTCATCAAGCTGAGGGGAATAAAGAAATGACGACTCTTCCCTGCAGGCGATTCATTGTGCTGAAGGGAATTGAGAAATGATTAATCCTTGTGGGCGGTCTGTCGCACTGAGGGGAATTAAGAAATGATTCGTCCTTGTAGTCAATTCATCACGTTGACAGGAAAAAGAGGAATAACGCTTCATCCTTGCAGGCGATTCATCGCGCTGAGGGGAACAAAGGAATTGCGATTCATCCCTGCATGTAATTCATTGCACTAAGGGGAATGGAGAAATTATGACTCATTCTTGCGAGCAATTCATAAGACTAAGGGGAACAAAGAAATGATGATTAACCCTTGCAGGCGATTCGTCATGCTGAAGGGCCTATAAATATTGTTACAACTCAGTCTAAGTGATTAGTTGTGTTATGGGGCTTGCAAATATTAGTTGACCATTTATGATGGTATGATGGTTCCCCCTGTAATCTTGATCATTTATGTTCAAGTCTTATTGAAGTGTCCCTTTAGTGCGTCCTTTATCCGATGCACCGCATAGGGTGCTTACCCCATTTTGCCATTTGTTGCATATTTGCTGTCTTTTCACATCCCATCATGTGAGTCTTTTAGCTCCTGTACCCTATTTTTTACTTTTTTAAAATTTACCGTTGAGCAATAAATTTTTACAGGCCTCTTATTATTATCTTTTATGTTCCCAATTTCTCATTTTTGCTACCTCTTCATTTCCCTTTGAAATGCCTCTTTCTTTTTGCCGTGGTGCTACTATTACCGTGGTTGCTCAACTTCCTCTCCTCTTTATACCATTGTTGTTCTTACGACTGTTCATGGCTTTCAATCAAGGTATGCTTTAGCTTTTATTTTTCTTCTCTCTCTCTTGCATTTCCTTCATTCCTTTTTCTATTTTTTTATTAATCGTTGGTGCCATTATGTCGTTTACTGCTATTTTGGTGTGGCATTTTCTCTCATGATTTGTTATCC
>CATIWM010360541.1:0-15443 GCA_949671775.1 Mallotus repandus
ATAAGAAAAGAAAAAAACGAAAGAAAAAAAGAACAGCAGAAGAATCGAAGAAAGAAAGAAAAAAATGGAAGAAAGAAAAGAAGAAGAAGAAGAAGTAGAAAGAATGAGTTGTCTTAGGGTGGGCCAAGGGAAAATATTAGGTGTCTTTAATTATTGGACCAAAATATCCACGTAGCCACCAGCTAGGAAGAAATTAACAATATTAGGCGTATAAACTGAAAAGTATGTAATAGAGTAAAATACGTACTTAAAAGTGTCATTTTTCGTACTTTCTTTAAAAATAAATATAAAATAAAATTGATAAAAATTAATGAATTATTAAATTTATAATTTAATTTTTAATTAAAATTAAATTAATAAAGACATGTGTAACTATTAAAAATTTAGTAAAAATTGTGATTTTAAATTTAAAATAATTTAAAAATTAACGAATAACAATTTTTTTATTAAAATAAAAAGGATTAAAGTGTTAGTTTTTACAATATATAGGAAGTAAAATGTTTAAATTGTATAAAATAGAGGGAGTAAAGTATCTTATTTTTATTCATTAAGATACTAATAGAAAAGTTAACAGAATGATTAAAATGTTGACAGAACTAAAACTGAAGGATGTAAATGTTCGATTTTTAAATAAGAGAGAGAAAAGTTGAAATTAGGTCAAATCTGAGGGAGGTAAATGCAATTTGCTCTAAAAAGAATTAAGAAACACTAGATTCATCTCATGAACTTTTGCACATCAATAATATTTTTACACCAGTTTTCATAATTGTACTTCTTTAATACCTAAAATTGTTCCTCACAAAATGAAGGAACGCTAGATTCATGACATAAACCCTTTTTATGTCAACAATGTCTTTATAAAGTAGTTGATGTCAACTTCTCTTAGGAAAGACATAAATAGCACCAAGAAAATGCAATATAGATTACATGTAAAAGGCTGTAAAACAATCATATTAGAGTATTCTGTCCAGAGATAAAATACAAACAATCATATAGATGTACAGAGGAAAAGTTACTCATAAAAGCAAAT
Source organism: Mallotus repandus (assembly GCA_949671775.1). NCBI lineage: Eukaryota > Viridiplantae > Streptophyta > Magnoliopsida > Malpighiales > Euphorbiaceae > Mallotus > Mallotus repandus. The sequence goes on from CATIWM010360541.1 coordinate 1,031, forward strand.
GAAAGGGCCAAAAATTGGAGGAAAAAATAATTTAAAACACGAAAAGGACCAGTAATGCACTCTAATACTTGTACATTAGATGAAATAAATTAAACCAAAAAAGGACTATCAAGATTACAATGACAAATAGAGATCACAAGACAAACCACAAATAATTTACGGAAAAACCACACCACAGTCGCGTATATGTATTTGCTTGCTAGAATATGAGGACAAGAAGAAATATGACCACCGCCAATACAAAAATTCCCAGTATCCACCAACACTACAAAAAAAAAAAAATAAAATAAACAACATCACTAAGCTAAAGTTCAATTCCAATCAGAAAGGAAATAATATTGCAACAAAGTCAAAAATAATATTTAAACAATTAGGTTATGAAAGCTCTTCAGAATTTCCAATGATGATATGGTGTTCATAATGATGCATAAAGTATAAACCAAGAGATGTTTTTTTTTTCTGGATTCTCCTAATATTAGAATTCATTTATCCTCAATCTCCTGTGTTCATCTGTTGGTTCTTCTTTCTACTGCCTTATTTTCTCCAACTCCAACTCCATTCTCATTTACATTTCTATCTTTTTCTCCTTTTTCTTTTACTTAATTTTACATGCTTTGGAAGACTTAATGAAAGAAGTTTGTTTTACTGGGAAGCCTTGCTATATTGCTCCTTTCATCATTTGGCATGTTCATCTTGAAATCCCAATTCAGTTTCCCCTCTTTTGAATGGCAATATCGTTTAATCCTAGTAGGCCCAGTGCAAAAAAGCCATGGAAGAAGCAATTTTGTTAGACCCGGTTCATAAAAATTGTCGTGGAGGAAGATAGAGTTTGTCATATGATAATCGTCATGAAAACTTTATAAACATATAAAGGTTAAATACCTCGAATGATTTAAAAATTAGATGGGTAAAGGAGCCAAAAAAGGGCAGAGAATTTGAGACAGGTAATGATAGAACAAGGAGATTCTTTTTTTTTTTTTTTAAAAAAAAAGGGTGACATCAATAGAATCAGGGAAGGGAAGAAAATACTGAGAAGGCAAAAATTCAATATGATGATTCTTGTCCAACTTCACTGAACGCTCATGAATGAGAAAATAGGGCATTCCTTTTATATAAATCAGGACATAAACATAAAATCAAATAAATAGACCACCCTGATGTCTAAACTTACAACTAAGGCACTGTAAACACTGAGCTACTAATTGAAGCATGCAGCAGGACATACTACTATGGGTTATCATGATTTATTGCCACGTTGCTACCCTTAAATAGTATGCCATTAATTTCACTCTTCATCATCAACAGTGCCCCTACTTATGGGGAATTGATTGAATCCTGTGCAGACTGTTCTCTAGCTTAGAAGATTCTTTGATCTAAGAGGGAAGATGTATTGCTTTCCTTCAGTTGAAATCTCATACTTTTCCACATCTTAACTAATCCCACTCCAAACAGAAGATATCAATTCAGATAATTCAATGAAGTATGGTTAATCACCTTAAAACCATTATTTATATAATTAAAAAGCTGCTCCTGAAATTCGTCATGTCAAGAAGAATGTATTTTTTAAGGGTTTCTCTAAAATGTTCAAAAACTAAGGATAACATCTACAACAAATTCCATTTGATCTTATTGCACAAGCACTATTGCATGCAGGGTAGGTATAACATGTTTACTTTGCTATAGCTTGAAATCTTCCAATTCTTTCTTCATGCACAATTAATCAAGTTAGAAGTTTCTAGTGATTACAATGGGTGCTTCAGGAAGTTGAGAGTATGTAAAAGAGTATGCAAAATTTTAGATGATCTCTCTAAACCCTTTTGGCAGAGTAAGAAACTAGTACAAGTAATTAAGTACTGATCATATATATGGAAAACCTGCTTCATCTTAATAAGGTTGGCTACTTACCCATGAGGTTCTAGATTTCACACTTTTTGAAGCCTTAGCTAACATAACTTTGCCTTGGGATGTTGCAGTAGCAGAGTTATCAATATTAGATTGGATATCATCTGCAACGCATTCGTCACAAATGCATGAGAAATGTGAAAAGGCCCACAAACATCAAAGCAGAGTTGAGCTTATAAGAGAAAATAGTTCAACTTTTAGGAATTGGATAACTTACCAATCACGACACCCTGCTCATGAACTAAAACAGCAAGATCCTTAAATATGTCATTTACTTGTCCAATTTGTTCCTGTATTTCTCTAATACCCTGTTCTCTTTCATCAATTACAGACTCATTGAAGGCAATTTCATTATCAAGAAGAACTACCTCCTGCCTGCATGTTTTGGGCCAATGAAAACAAAAAAAAAAATGAAAATTCTTCTAAGCTTCCAACAAATGCAGTGATAGAAAATAGATTGCGCCTGTAACGTAAGAATCAAAAAAGAAAAACACATAACAGTATGGCACTGATGTGAAGAGGAAAACACAAATAAAAAAAGTTCAGAAACTGTCATTCAACCTATTAGAACTACAAGCCCAAATAGAACCATGAACAATGCTTGATGGATACAAAATTCAAGCAACCGCAACCAATAAACAAACAATACCGTTTTTGTTCCATAAGAAAAGGATGTGCATCCTGACCCATACTAGGCGCAGCATATTCACCAGAATCAGACCTGTATCCAAACATAACAAATTTACTATCAACCAATAACAAAAAAAAATTAACAAAAAAAAAAAACAATTTAGAACAAAAAAGATAAGTACGCGGCAGAAGCAGGAAGAGAAGGAGAGTATGCGGATTCGCGCTCCGATGCAAGCTGTTGAATTTTCTGAAATTCTTGCAATGTAGTTTGAAAATCCCTAGCAAGCTTTGCATCTTCTATTTTCTTACTTGGCTATGCAAACAAATTACAATTTCTCAAAATCAACACTTCTAAAATCACAATTACAGCAACAACAAAATCATTAAAACAAAAAATGAGAATAATCGCATTAACATTAACTCACATTAACATTAGCTTGATGATCGGATTCACTAACAGCTTTAAGCTTAGCAGACGTATCTTTAACTAATTGCAAAATCCGCTGTCTCGTATTATGCCTGCAATTAAATAACACAGATCGCAGTTAACTCTACGCTAATTAAGCGATCAAACAGAAACCTAAAAAAAAGAAAAAAAAAAGTACAGCTTCTGGCGGTGTTCGGGAGTGTCTTTAGCAGTGCCGATGCCATCAACGAGACGACGAAAACCGGCAACAGCGGTGTTGATTTGGAAAATACCGGCTGCCACAGCCTGCGATGGGCTTCTGGACACCGTCGAGGAGGAAGAGGAAGAGGAAGACGACGACGGTCTTTTGCCGTTTTGGAGATCCTGGAAACTCATGGCGGAGGTTTTATTGATCGACCGGAAAATGAAGCAACCGCAACCGGCGGCAGAAGTAACAAAAACAAACCCTAGGAGTCAAGGATTTAGAGAAAAACGGGGAGCTGTAGCTGAAGGTATGTTAATGTTTCAGTTCATTAGTGAAAGTGAGGAACGAGAAGAACAACTTTTTTCTATTATTATCATTTTTAATTCTGTTAATTGATTAAGGAGTTAATCAGGTAATTAGCTGATTAATTTGAGCTAATTACAACGTGTAACGCGTAACCGTTGTAAAGGAATTATAAAAGGTTGTGGGACCCGTTAGCCAATGGGAAAGCGGGGCCCGCTGGGATGAGGCGGGAAAGAGAAAAGAAAACGACTAATGTTAAGTTGCCACTTGCCAATTAGCTTAAAATGGCCGGTTTCTGTTTGACAATGTTCTGACTTGTGAAGAATTGAGCTTTAAATTTTTTTTTATTTTTATGTTTATTATTTTTAAATTTCCTTCAAACTAAAATAAAATATAATCAATTTTTTTTCAAAGAACAGTAATTAAAAAAAAATCAAATACCTAAAAGCAGTTTTTAACTGCATTTTAATTTTTTTTCCATGAACTAATTCAAGCTAATCATAATAATTTGTGCTTTCTGTTGTATTTATAAATCTGAACCAACCACTTGTCTCCGCATGTATTTATTGCTAATTAGATTTTGACTGATTCAGTTTAATTTGAATAAACTTAAGAGATGGTAAAAAGCTTTCAACAACCATTTAATGTTGTGCCTAATATGCTAAAATCGGATAGTAAAACATCTATCACAGGGCTAAAGATATTTGGTTGATAAAAGAATTTGATCCCTCAATTTCTCTTACTTTTCCATTCCAAGCTATAAGACTTTGTCATCTAGTAGACTAGTTGTTAAAAAAAACCATTTAATGGAGTACCTAAAATGCATATTATATTTTTAATTCAATTTTAAAGTATCCAATTCCAAAAACAAAAAATAGAAGATTGAGAAGCAAACATATTTTTTTTGTATCGTTAAAAATATTATGCTTTTAATTTCCAATTAGAGGAGAAAAGTGAAATTTTCCCTTTTTAAGTAAAAAAAAAATGGTAAAATCCATTTTTAAGCACCTGAACTATAGTGATATTTTCTATTGGGCGCCTATCGTTTTATTTTATTTCATTGAGCCCCTATACTTTTATTTATTCACCTATTGAGCCTCAATTTGACAAATTCCATAGAGATGTACAAAAAATTTAGGGGCTCAATGTATTACATAAATAATAGTATAGGGGCAAAATATATACATAAATAATAATATAGAGGCTTAATAGGTGAATAAATTAAAACATAGGGACTCAATGAAACAAAATAAAACGATAGGGTTCAATAGATTAAAATCGTTATAGTTCAGGGGCTTAAAAATTTTTTGTGCCAAAAAAAATCTATAACCAAAGGATTACCCATTTGTTCATCTCCAAATAAATGTATAATGCGCTAAAATAAAGTCCAAACAAAAGCCGGCCATCAAGAACCTGCATATCGGTGCTTTGCTCCAGTCGTGTTTCCCACACCTGGGCCAGCAAACAAACATAAAAACACAATAATTCCAAAAAAAAAAACAAAAAATGCAGAACGTAATGGTGGTGACCATCATCATTCACCATTTATCGACTCCCACTGCTGCTCATGTTCATGTACTACATAAGGCCAATACATGCTACACCAATCAGCCAACTTCCAGGAAATTCTGCAATGTATCTAATGCACATGAAAATGATCCAAAAAAAAAATGTACATATTAAACATTTGCTAAACTGGAAAAGATTACAATCTGTAGGTCTTTCCTCTTCTCAGCAAAACAATGTAGCAATTTTTCTCATGTCATTGTGAGAACAGAAAAAAAAATTCTAATTGGCAATCAGCATATAAATCTATTGACAACAGAGAACATTCTTTTTTGCCATCTTTTTCCAATTTCTGTCTAATCTACATGTAAGGTGGTATATATGGTAAGATATTAAGCAACACCTTTTTTAAGCATGATCATTTCTGGCCAGTTGATTCAAATCATCCGCGCTGAAGCTTCTTTGTGATAACAAGGACAAGAAAGGCATTGTTGTGCTTCTGTTTCTGAATTCAAAGAGTACTGTTTGGTCATGCTATGAAAATGTGCATGACCTGTCATTAATCTATGTTCCTCTATAACTCGATGGTTACTCCCTGAAGTAGAAATGCACCAAACCACCAATATGTAACCTGCAAAGCTAGAACTGGTCAGTAAGTGCTGCTGACTAGGATAAAACAAACTTCTTCTGTTTCTTACCTTGAAAAAATACAAATATGAATATGTTTGTATGTATATGTATTTGTCTATAGTTTTGTTTCGAGTCTCAACAACATAACATCCATTTTAAAAGGGTGGTTGAGACCAGAAGTGGAATGAATGCAAAGCATTGCAACTGGAGATGTGCGGTTTCCCTCATGATCACCCAGTAGAACTATGCATTATTTGATCTGCTTAGAAAGGGAAAGTCTGGAACCAGCGGCTGATTCTGTGCAGTGGACTAATATTTTATAAGGGCAGGGAGGCTAGCATGAAGTTCTGCCAAGCACTGAAAGATCCAATTTAGTAGTTGTTCTCTTGGTAGCTCTAGAAGAAGCTCTGCCTGTTTGGATAATTGACAAGTATAAGATGTTAGAACACAAGTTACACAACCTTTGCATTCCAAAAAACATGGATAAGGTGAGGTATGTGGACATCAGCTATCCTTAATCAGTAAATGTCAAGAAAGCTATTTAGTGAAAGAAGCCTTTCGTTTCAGTATGATAAAAATATGATCCAAAAGAACAAACGAAGCTTTATTCATATTGGTGACTTTGGATGTGGGGCTCAAGACCCAAAAAAGTTCAACTTACATACTTATTGGAACCACTGTCCTGAATTATTGAAATTTGAGGTTGCAGTTTTCATTTTTCAAACAGTTATCATGCATTGCAATGCAGCCAAGTCCATTAATGATTATCACCTCCTCACACACGAGTACTTAGAAGAAGAAGGATCAATCAAAACCAGTATTGCATATCATTCATGCAAGCAGCCAAAGAAATCCTATGCATGTACCTTTATTTGGTCTCCATCAAATATCAGAGAGTTTCGATGAACATCTGACGTCATTGAGTCAATCATCAACTTAAAAACCTTTTTACTCATATTTGTTTTCATGCCAACCATCTTTCCTGAAGCATAAATTCTTGTTATCCCAAGATCTGCTGCCATTCTCCTTACATAAAGCTTCTTCAACAGAATTTCCATGGAATATGGCTCCTTTCCATATTGGCGGCGCAGATTCTCGGTAAATTGCATCAAACTCCAGACATCTTTTTCTGCAGCCTTCTCAGCTTGACCAATAATTGCCATAGGGTTATCCAGATAATTTATGTACTCAGAAGGGAGATGAGTGTTCACGTTTAAGTCAATCTGACATCGAAAGAAAAAAACAATGACATCCGTGAAAAATTCAATGCCCAGTTAAACTCATTATACTTAGTACTTGGTTGGAATTTCACACATTCATCAGTGATGGAAGTTAATGGGACTTGTGTATAAATACCAAGGTATTTAATCGAAGCATTATCAAATAAATTATTTTCTAATTGTAGATATTCCCACAAGTAACATACCTGAACAGATTTATAAGGAACTGCAACTACACGATGTTCCTCAACCTGAAAACCAAAATGCAAGATAATTATGATAATTAACAGTCAAAAAGTAGAAGCATAATAACTGAAACCAATGAGACTAGAAGCTCAGGCGCTGTCATGTTCATATTGAACTGGCTAGCCATCTTTCTAGATGCAGAAAAATTGTCCAATATTAACATATCTTCTTTGTCAACATGCTATTAAAACACCATAATGGACATAGTAAACAGAAGGCATCAATGATTAAAAAATCTCAAATTTTAAAATCCGCAAGCTTCTTCCTCATCAACATGTGGAAATGTAACAAAGTTGATTGCAAGTATTACCTTTGATAAACTCTCAAAAAGCATTTCAAAGAAGAGCTCAATGCCTACATTCCCAACATCCCCAGTTTGCTGCTCACCAAAGATGGTCCCAAAGCCTCTTATGCCCATGTCTCTCTCTGCAAGTTGGAAACCTTGACCAAGTTCTTTGTATTCTTCAAAAGCTTTAAGCCTCTCCTGCAGTGTTGAAAGACAATGATCGTTACTTTATAAATCGAGGAGTATGCTGTAAGGGCAATTTTGCATATCGACATAAATAATATAACAAGTGAAAGGTTCTCAGATGTACAACATACCAATGCATGATCAGACAGCAGTGACTTATCAGGGTAAAATAAGTATGCATAAGCTTCTTTATCTGCCCGGCCCACTCTTCCACGCAACTATTGTCACAACATTGAAAAAAGAGATAAGATGAAAGATTCTGCAGAAAATAAATTTCTTGTTCCACAAACCAAAATCATTGCAAGTCACATAGTTGAAATAAATATAGCAGCCTTCCTTGCAGATACAAAGATGATGGCCAATATACAGAGAGCAAGAGAAAGAGAGAGGGAGAAAGGGAAGGAAAGACAGCACGATATGGGCAATATAAAGAATATCCAATAATTAAGTTTTTATCCAACAGATAAAGCGGAAGACTTAATTAAAATAAACTTCAGGAAAATCTCCAAAGGGCAGAAGAAACTAGAATCACCAAACCACAACAGAATTTCTCCTGTAAGTCGGGCTGGACAAACGTATTTGAGGTATAATGAAATAAAATTTCAGAGGAGTCTTAACAAAATAAAACACTATTGACAGTTTCCCAGGTTGCCCGTTCTAGACAAGAATTTTCTATATTGTTCTCCTATTATATAGCTGCACAAAAATGAAAATTATAGGGAAAAAAATACAAATAGTACAACCTGATGCAACTGTGCAAGGCCAAATTGCTGAACATCCTGAATTATGATGGTGTTTGCATTTTGGATGTCAAGTCCACTTTCCACAATATTTGTGCAAATAAGAATCTTAATGTCACCTTGTACAAATTTCTCCATGGTCTCTTCAAGCTGCTTTGAATATTGCTACACAACAAGAAGCACAGAAGAATGTCAGAGATCAAAAAGTGAAGTACAATGAGAAGTATTTACACTACATAAGCAATATGAGAAGCTGAGAACAAATGGTAAGCTCGTAAATAGTTTTAACAAACATGTAGAACTAAAAAGGTACTAACGCATGACATAGCACAAGAAATGGCTAGATATTTTTTGTTTGTTGGCTTGCCTGGGGATTATTCCCTGAATTCACGACATTAATCATTCCAATAACAAACATGAACATATAAAGGAGAAGAAATCACGCGAAAAACAAAAGAAGCTGACAGTAAATTAAAAACAACGTAAACCCAATGAAGAAAAAAATTACATGAAAACAAACTTATTTACAAAATTTTCCAGTTGCATCAGTCTTCAAACTAAATGTTGAAATGGAAACTTTATGTCTTAGGGCCTCTTTTCATATGTCCACATGCAAACAGCAGCCCACTACAAGCATAGCATTTAGGTGAAATATACCTTCCCATGTGCAATAGCTATTTCAACCTTTGGAAATGACTGTTCAAGGAAATCCTTAACTTCTTCAAGCCCTGATAGCCAAGAACGACAATCAAACTCATATCATATAACTACGAAATAAACCAGCATTGGATGTAAAATGGGATAAAAGCACACAATATAATGACCTAATGCCCACTATGCAGTGCAGTTGCAGCTTCTTTTTCTCTTCTTTTATTAATTTTTTTTTATATTTTCAGTAGCTGCTTTTCAGAATCCAACTTTTGAGGAAAGAGAGTAAACCATGCTTTCTCCACAAGCATATCCAAAAAGTTGGAATAGTAAACATACAAAAAAAGAATCACAACTCCAACCAGGGTCCCAAAGAACAATGCCAAAGCGGCTCTTAAATGGTTGCAATTTAAAAACCATTATGAGTTTCAATAACAACTTTAATGAACATCTCTTTCTTGAGTCTACTTGATAAATCAACAGATTCTAACTTGTGAATATCAGAAATATTCGTTTATTCTACAGTCTGATAAATAAATAAATTATGTACCCAAAGGAAGATAGAAAAAGCTTAATTAGGCATAGGGAGACCAAATATATCACTCATGTCTACTTGGTAACTCCTATTCTATCAATATAACGCTAACTGATATTGCTTATGCTTCAGAGCTGTAAAAAAAAATGGCATATGATACCTTTTATCCTAGGCAAGACATAAAATACTTGCCCACCACGGTCGAGCTCATATTTGATCGCTGATATTACCTTTTCATTGCTGTATGCAGAAAGATGCGTCTTTATAGGAACCCTTTCTGGAGGTGGAGTTGAAATTAAACTGAAAAGTGTAAGTGCATTCTTATGTCACAAACTATAGGAGTTGCAAATCGTTTGTTTGAATAAGCTCTATGATAATTGGGGCTCTCACGCTCTAGGACAGAGGGAGTTTTTAACACAAATTTAACATGACAATTCCTAATTAAATCCAATCTGCATGCCCCTGCTCCTATGTCATCTATATGAGCTCTTTTCAAAAACTCAAGATTTTGAGAGGCTCTTTATGTCAATTAAGGTACCAGAAATCATTTTATCTTTTTAGTTGGACATTAATTAAAATATTATCAATTATATTCAATTCCTTGTAACTTGTTTTGGGGAGCTTTAATATTTCACAATGTCTACAATTTCTTGTAAATTTCCAAAGGAAGTACTCCACACTCGACTATAATAATAAAAAAATGCAGCGACTGATCACATTTATGTAAGAATGTGCACTTCACCTTGCATCACGAAATCCAGTTAAGGCTAAATAAAGTGTTCGAGGTATAGGTGTTGCAGAAAGAGTGAGGACATCAACTGAAGTCTTGAAAGAAGCAATCTTTTCCTTCTGTTTAACACCAAACCTCTGAAAAAGAAAGAAACATGGAACAACCAAGTCAAAGAAAAGCAGCAGGCATCATACTCAAAAAGCTATCTCAGTACGGCTCAAGGATAATAGGAGAGACTTTTAGAGGGCTTTTAAACTAAGTTTCTTTATGGTTTCTTTCAGCCTCTCATAATAGTGGAGCTGCAAACCCTTTTTTTTTTTTTTTTTTTTTTTTTGTATCTCAGATTGTTGCTTGCCAAATATATTCATGGCCAAATCTGATGAATTTACATACTTGCAGCCAACATATTGTATATGCACCAGCTTTCATGGATTTCTTTGATTCCTTGCCATGTAATGAATCTCTTATTGTATACATAATTTACCTTTTCTCTTGAAAGATTAAAAAGAAGAAGGAATAAAAACTGCACAGTGCACAATGTTTAAATGAAGTAAATGCCGAACAATGAGGTAAATGCTCATTGCGGATAACAGCACTGTCAGGCTTGGACGCTAACCTGTTCTTCATCAACAACAAGAAGGCCAAGATTATTGTACACAACACGACTTCCAAGAAGAGAGTGAGTCCCTACAACAATATTCAAATCGCCCCGCTTAATCATGTCAAAATACATCTCTTTTTCTGACTTGGTCTGCAAATAGTAACAGGTTTCAAATTCTCAATGCCTCTAACTTGAAAATTAGTCTATCACTGTTTTTCATAATAAAGCATTTCATTGACAAGAATTTGCAGGACTGATGTTAAGACCTCTTAAATGAACTGATAAATAGAACATGAAGGTATATCATCTCTTTTCTCAACTGATGCATAGAGAACTCCCAATAAGAACTATGTTAAACCAAAAAAAAGAAAATATCCTATACCTGAAACCGACTCAGAAGTCCAACCTTGACATTAGGATACTTGGAAAACCTCTCTGAGATAACTTCAAAATGTTGTTTGGCTAAAACAATTGTTGGTGCTAAAACCATAGCTTGCTTTCCTCCTGAGACCACACAAAAGATGGCACGTAAAGCAACCTCTGTTTTACCGAATCCTACATCTCCACAGATTAATCGATCCATTGGAGTTTCTCTCTCAGTCAAATCCCTCTCAACATCATTGAAAGCCTGAAATAAATGTCTAACTTATGAGAGAAATTTTTTTATAAAAGAAAAAAAAGAAGAAAATAGAGAAAAACAAATATCAATTTGAACTCCAACATATAGTTGTTATGTCCCCAGATGTTATCTGAAAAAGAAAAAGTTCTCTATATTTTGTTAAACTACAGCTAACAACACCCATCTCCTTTAAAAAGCACAAAATAAACATAAAAGTGAACATTTAAATAATCCTAATCATAAGCATCTAGATAACGTAATCATGAAAATCCAGCAGAGAACAACCATATTACAATCTAAAATAGAATAAGAATTTCCAAAATTCAAGTGATACCTGCATTTGATCTGGTGTGGGTACATAAGGAAAGTGAGAAACAAATTCAGCCATGGCAGGACTTTTTGGGTGGGGAGGTCTTTTTTGTTTCAGCCTATGCAAATACAACTCCATTAAGTCAACAACCATTTTCTGAATTGCAATCTTTCCTTTTGTCTTTCTCCTCTCCCATGTACTAGTATCATTCAATTTGCTCAAAGCTCGAGGTCTTTTGTTTTCATTTGGCCTAGAACAACAATGAAACATAAAATAAAGAACCGTATATGCAAAAATCATCACAATTTTTTTTTTCTTTTATAACTCTGGCATTACAAAAGCCTCCACTTTTCTTGAGAAAGAGTGTCAAAGAAAATAACTTTGATATCTAGTAACAAACGGACATTCCAATTTAAGCAAGAAAACTTACAGACAATAGCGATAAAGCATTTTTGAAGCCTGCTTAACAGGAAGCTTAGCCATGCCATCAGCATACTCAATAAAAACATACTCAATAGGCTTATTAGAACTCTTAGAAACATCAAACTTGATTCCAACAAATCTCCCAATTCCCACTTTCTTATGCACAACATAATCCCCAGAAATAAGCGAATAAGGATCAACTCTGTAACTAAAGCCACCATTTTCTTTCCCTTTATCTCCTTTCAACTTCTGCAGTCCTCTCTGCTGCTGCTGTTTAATCCTTTGTATATACTTATCAGCTTCTTTGGAGTCAAGAGCAGGCCTAGAGGATGCCTCTCGCTTACTATAGTCACGAAAAATCCTCTCATTGAGGATTGAAATGGAGTCTTGTTCAGTGTCAATGCTGTCCCTTTGAGGCCTGAATTGGGCAGGGGCTCTTTTGCTGGTTGTGGTGTTGGTGGGGGTGGAAAGTGAAGTAGCACGGGCTGAAATTGATAGATGGTGACTGAATCTGTGAGTGTAAAGAAAAGGGTGTCCGATATTGAAGAGATTAGAGAGGTTAGGAGTGGAGGTATTGAGTTTGAAGATAAGAGGAGTAGAAATGTCAAGAGTTGCCATCTATCGAGGCAAGAGAAGTGTGTGCGTATCAGCTCAATTCAGGTGGAACATTATGCTACCGGCGGTGGTGGTTGGGGTGGAGGTGGAGGAGGAGAAATGGATAATAAGTGGAGGTTTTAGTGGGGTTTAAAAGAGAAGGGAAATATCAAATGTTTGATATTTTTGGGGATGAAAATGTGTGGAAGAGTACAGAGTTACGTAGCAGAGATATAAATAATTATTATTGGTGTTTTTTTTTTAATATCAAGTTCATGACAGTTAAATATTGATTGAATGCATGTACAATAAACTCAATTTTCTTTTAAAATTGATAAAATTTAAATATCATATATTTTTTTATTTTTAATTCTTTTAAGTTGATGTTGCAAAGGGAAATTATATGGAAATTTTATTTTTTAATTATTTTTATTTATTTTATCTTTGTTATTACAAAATATATTTTATTATCTATCAGTAATTATTAAAAAAAAAGTATATTTTACTTTATAAAAAGTAAATTAAAATGTACCGTAGTAAATTTAAACTCTATATTTTTTTTAAATTAGTGTACATAAAATTTTAACTTTATATCTTAAAGGGGCTCTAATAAAAGCTATCACTTCATTTGAATACCCTATTAGTGTTCATTTTCAATCTGTTTAAAATTAGAATCTTTTAAAATTGCACTTTTCCGTACTAACAAAGCTTAAATTGCCTTTTTACATCTTTTGCTTTTTTTTTTTTACCAAAACATCTTTTGTTTTCGCTAAACAATACAAAATTATTGGATAATTATTTATATCGCAGATAGTGACAGTAATAGTGCTGTCGCTATTTGCACATTTTACTAAAAAATCCTCCCTCCTAGGTAGAGAGGTAAAATAAATTTTTATTAAAAAAAAAATTGTCATATCACGGACCGCGATGTCACGATTTGTGATGTGTATTGTTATCTATAATTATTTGTTAAATGAACAGTATTAATAAATTATTAATATATTTTCAAAATTTTAATATAAATTATTTTTATTCAATTTAAAAAATATATATTTCTATATATTTATATTAGTTAAACTATGTTGGCTTTTGGATTTTAAAACGTAAAAAGAAATAATCATAAAATTTTATTTAAAAAAGATCCATACACGGAAAGAAAAATTTTAGTAAAATTCACCTCCGACTCACGCTATGCATGACAACTATAGAGAGAATGAAAGGGAAGGGAAGAGAAGGAAATAAAAACTATAAGAACTATTTAGTTTTGAAAAATAAGGTCTGTTTTCCAGAAAACTTTTTGAAGAAAACTGGAAAATAGAAATTATTATTTAGTTATGATATTTTTTAACTTTAGAAAACTATTTTCCAAATTTTTCAAATTATAAAAGGTTTTAGAAAACTAATCAAAGATGTTTTCTAAATTTTCTAACTAATATTTTAAATATTTACTACAATCTTCTCAACCACCATTGCCACCACAAAATCCACTACCATCTCCACTATCACCACCACCACTACCTCCACCTCTACCTCCACCACTACCACTACCACCACTACCACTACCACCACCACCACCACTACTTCCTCACCACCACCACCACCATCTCCACCACCACAACCACCTCCACCACCTCCTCACCACCACCACCACGACCTTTACCTCCACCTCCACCACCACCACCACCACCACCAC
>CATIWM010360580.1:0-12130 GCA_949671775.1 Mallotus repandus
CACACATATAGGCTATTTTTATCACCACACAAAATGCTTTCTAACTAATCCATTCAATAATTTGCACCATACTAATCCACTTATTAAAAAATAATTTGCACCTAGAAGTTTCCATGTAGGTTGGTGTTGCATTCATTAACAGTGGACTAATATATCCTGGAAGTGAAGTTCTAGGATAATTCAGCCATAGAAGTATGGAATCTTCCATAACCATACAGTTTCCTTTAAATTAGGATCAGTTCAAGGGAGTGGTTTTTTGCATCATCTTTGAATTTAGGAAACCTTTCGAGGAGTTATATAATTTTGGTTCATATTATATTAATTTCAAGATGGATCACGTAGACTTTTATTGCTGAAAGTGCCCTAAAGGGGGGGTGAATAGGGCTATCGAACAAAAATCAAAACTTAAAAACAAATAAGCAAAAATGAAAGAATGTTAAGAAAGAAGAATGATGAACATAAGTATTTAAGGAGTTCGGATTCTCAACAATCCTACGTCTCCACCTAGCTTATCCCCAAGTTAGGATTTTGAATCACCACAATCTATTCCCTAAGATTGATTTTTACAACTTGAGTTTTAGGCTCAACTCAAACCTTACAACTTGAGTTTTCAAGGCTCACTCAAAAAACTGAATCACAAGTGTTTTCAAGGCTTACACTAAAACCAATTTCCAAAGTGTTTTAATGGCTAAACACTTAAACCAACTCCTTTAGAATAGAACCTCACTTCCCTTTTCTTTAACCCCAAAAAATAGAAGAATAAGAATTTCTATTCTAACACTCACCAAACTCTCACAAGAGTTTATCAAATACAAGAATGAATTAAAGAGAATTTTGAGCTTTAATTGAATGCTTGAGAAAATATATATGAGCAATAAGTTTCTTAACCATTAAATGATCTTCAGAGGTTGTATTTATAGTTGAGCAATCCAATTATAGCTGTTAGAAACAATAATTTTTTTCCAACAAATTCAAACTTCATTTGGATGAAATTTGGACTTTTAGCCTGCAAAAACATTGGTCCCGATCGTGATCACCCTGATCCCGGTCGGGATATTTAAAAATATGTCTGTTATAGCCATTATGTTTGAAGACAACCTTAATCCCAATCATGACTGACCTGATCCCGGTCAGGATCACACTTGTCCTAGTCAGGACATTGGGCCGGGATATGTTCTGGATAACTTCTTCAATTTGATGCAATTTTAGTCCCGGTCAGGACTTGTATGGTCTCGGTCGGGATAATGACTTTTGATATTGAAGACAATCGAATAAGCCTTATATTTCCTCATAAAAGTTATAGGTATTTGTCTTATATTTTCATAGAACTTTGAATCAATTAAATTGGATATCTATAGCTAAAGATATTGTTGAAATACTAAGAGCTGCTCATATTGAAATAAAAACTGCATATGCTGATTTTAACTGAAGATTTCTTGACCCAAACGAATTCGGATTTTGACAAGTAAGATTAATTTGGAAATATTGTGATGTCTGCTTAAAATATTAAGAAGACAACTTTCTCATTTAAAAAGTCTAAGACTTCCGAAATCTTCCTGGAATCCCGAAGGTCGATTTAGCCCAAAAGCATGCTTAGCTTCATTTTGATTTCCATTATAGTCCTAGCTTGTACACACTTAAACAAACATGTTAAATGCTCAAAATCAAGTTTGTTAAGATCAAAATCAAGATTGATTATTGCTAGATATCAAAGGAAGAGGCAGCAGTTGTGCTCTTTGGTTTGATTATCTAATTGATATGAGAAGTTCTCCGTTCGGGCAGGATTTGTATATTCATATGTCAACTTTTTGTGGACTTCCCTTTAGGTTCTGTCAAAGTAAAATCTTTGTTTCTATTTCTACTGTAACT
Organism: Mallotus repandus; assembly: GCA_949671775.1. NCBI lineage: Eukaryota > Viridiplantae > Streptophyta > Magnoliopsida > Malpighiales > Euphorbiaceae > Mallotus > Mallotus repandus. The sequence continues at coordinate 1,870 of CATIWM010360580.1, forward strand.
TAATTTCTTTTGTTATACTTCATCATAAAGAGGCAAATATTAGAGCTAGAGTGAAGATACCAGTGATAATTATAACATCCATTATCGTGGCTTTTAGAATGCTTATCCTCATTAGCTACTATGTTCTGAAAGGAAGATGAAGATCATAAAATACAATTACTATTTTTAATCCCTTAAGAAACTCATGATCCCTACAAATCAAATAAAGGATTAATTAGTTTTACGTCAAACTTGTGCAAAATTGAGAATCTATATACCTATTTGGTGAATTTTGCCATGTGATTGTGGTTCTTTCCAGAGAAAAAGGAATAACAGGAAGACTTGGAGCTACCGTTACTTGACCTAGCTGCAATAGCTAGCACCACTAAAATTTTTTCATTTAATAAGAAGTTAAGGGAATGCAGTTTTTGGGCCTGTGTACAAGTTGAATTCTATACACATGCTTTGTCTCATTTTGCTATATTTTAGCCTAGCAAATGGATATTTTTTCACTGAAATATTGCATCACACTAATCCTATAAATGCAATATTTCAGGGTACACTAGTGGATGGACAAGAGATTATTATCAAGAGGCTATCTTGGTGTTTTGGACAAGGGCTGCAGGAGTTCAAAAATGAATTTATTCTAGTAGCCAAGCTTTAACACTAAAATCTTGTAAAGCTTCTTGATTATTGCATTTAAGGGGATAAGAAGATGCCCAACAAAAGCCTTGACACATTCATTTTTGGTTTGAATCTCATTGTATTTTTGTTTAGCATATTCTAAATCAATAGCAACTAGTAAAATGTTTTATTAATTGCAAATGGATGTAAATTATTAATATGGACAAAGACACTTACCATATGTAAATTATTTACTGGATAAATACATGAATACAAAAATTTCAAATTTTGGCTTGGCCAAATCTTTTGGAGGTGACCAGACTGAAGGAAACACAAATAGGGTTGTTGGCACTTGGTAAGTTTTCATGTTATCTAATTCATAAAGAACTACATTAGCTTGTCATGAGTGTGTTCATGTATATCATTTTATGCATTTCTTGCAATGGCTACATGGCACCAAAATATGCTAATGAAGGTCTCTTCTTAGTGAAATATGATGTCTTTATCTTTGGTGTTATATTGCTTGAGATTATTAGTGGAAGAAAAAGTAGAGGACTTTATTATACAGGTGGTGTTCTTACCCTTATTGAGCATGTAAGTTCAAGAATTTTCTTTAAGGGGTCTATTTGTACTTGGTATTAAGCTTATAATTGGCTGAAAATTGATTATATACATGTATGTGCATGTAAGGCATGGATGCAATGGAAAGAAGACAACCCTTTAGAGCTAATTAACATCAATTTAGAAGAGTCATGTGACATGTCAGAACTTGTTTGATGCATCCAAATTAGTCTGTTATGTGTGTAACAATGTCCCGAGGAACGGCTGAGCATGGCATCTATGGTTATGATGTTGGGTGGTAAAAAAGCATTATTGCATCCTAAGCTGCCTATTTTCCTTTAGGATACAAATCCTACTGAACCAAATTATGCTGAATAATCTATAACCAATGAAATGAGCTTCTCACTAATTGTGCCTCGATGAAGTGATGATGTGAAATTGATGTATCATTGTTAGGAAAGTTGGTTCTGAGTGTTATGTTAGTCCCTTCCATATGAAGGTGGGTCCAATGAAGACTTAGATGAAAAAGGAAGAAGTGGCCAATTTGGATTTGAATTGCTTGCAAGTTAGTTGTCAAAACCAACTTGGTCTTGGTTGTCAAAGCCAACTTGGCTTTGATTGCAAAAACTAATTTCGCTTTGGTTGTTTGCAAGTTGTTTTCAAATTGATTTTGCCAACTTGCTTTACTTAACTCTTAAGAGTGCTTTGCCTATAAATAGGCAATGTATGGTTCTTGAGAAGGAGAGAGGGACATAAAAAAAATTGAGAGCCACAAGCAAAGAGAGAGGTATGAGCTTGTAAGGAGAGCCAAAGCATTTATACTTTGATGAAAATTTGAGAAAGAGTTTTAGTTGGTGAGTGACAAAATAGTGAGAAAATTATTTTTGAGGCCTTGAGTGCCACTATTTTGGTGAGATCTCTATTATTGTATACCTATAGTTTTAATCTAGAGACAACTCTCTTTGTACCTATACTATTTTAATAGTGGAAGAATTTTTCATTTTGTCCCATTGACATAGCCCATTATCAAGGGTGAACCATATAAATATTTATGTCATTTTTCTTTGATCATCTTCTGCAGTATTTTATTTTTGTCTCTGTTTATTATTATTCCGCTATGCAAAACTCTAAAATAACCAAAAATTTCCAACATTGAGACTGTATTAGAAAACCATGTAATCACCTTTTCATATTTTGTTCATTTTTAATGTAAGATTTTTTCTCTAAAAGAAACGAATATATGATTAGCTTAAAAATTTATGTTGAGATAGTTGTTAATCTATGCATAGTTTGGGTGTAATGCTAATAATTATAATGCATTACACATCTATAATTTATTTTTATTTTTTATTCATCCCCATATTTGGTAGTCATAAAGGTTTTGATAATTTTGGAATGGACTAATACACAAATGAGCCCTAAAACTTGTTACACGGTATCGAATAAGCCCAATTTAAACTTTTTCAACAAATAGGTCCAAAACTTCTATTTTAGGATCAAATAAATATGCTTATATAATGTATTGGGCGTGCGTATGCTACCCCAAATAAATCAACTAAAATAATATTAAATTTTGTTATTTTATTAAATAATTATTTTTTATCTTTTAGCAAAATCAAATTCTTATCTAACCCTAATCATCATCATCTCTACTGCTTCATTAACATCACTGTCGTCCTCCCCAAGCCTAATGATTGAACACCCATCATTATCTCAATTCCTAGCTAAAACCTTTCCTCTTCTTCTTGTTTTTATTTTTCTTCTTTTCAAAACATCTTAATTTTTTTCTTCTTTGCCTTCTACCAATACATGGAGAATTGTTGCATTAATTCAAATCCTTGCAACTGTTCAGAACCCATCAACAACAAATGCTAGAGCATAAAATCACAAGTCAAAACCTCCAATTTCTTCACCTCAATCTGAACTCAGAACCAACAAAACCATGAATAATTGATAATCCCTTTCATTTTTCCTCCATTGATTCTTCTATCTTTACTAGTTCTTCGGTCAGAGGACTTGTTACAGGCTCGTTGTTAACTGGAAACCCACCAATGATCGTAACATCTTCTAGAGTAACTGTTGCTTCTCTCCATGGAAAAACAAAAGTGTTGGTTCAAAAACACCAAAATTCCACCAACCTAAGAATCAGATCATGGTTGCAATTGATGTCATAGCTTACGCTCATAATGGAATCACATATTCAAGAGTAGAGGGATTTTTTTGAGTTTATTTTGGTGTTTAATTTTCATTTTTTGAGCAGAGGAAAATTAAACACCAAAAGTTATTGGCTTTCTTATATTAGGTACTCTTTTGTGTGTGTGTTTTTTTTGGGTTCTTAAAGGTCTAAAAATGGAGATAGAGAGTAGTGAAGTTAAGTCCAAGATGGTAGATTATGAAGTTACTGAACAGATTGAAAGAGGAGCTTTTGGTTCTGCTTTTCTTGTTCTTCATAAAACTGAAAATAGAAAGTAAGAAAGCTAAATTCTTAATGAGTTTTGTTACTTGAAATGTTCTTGGTTCTTTGCTTTGTGGATCTTCTTGAAAAATCTTAGTTCAATTGAATTTTTGTTCAAGCCCAAGAATTTATCTATTTCTGGGTACTAAAAAATGGACGAATCTTTACAATTATTTTATTGGAAATTGTGTGTACATAAATAGCAAAATCAGTTCATCTTCTTTGTGTTTGATTATATGTTAATTTATTTTTATTCCTAAATAGTGAGTTTTGGAATGGCAATTAAAAGAAAAAAAAAGAGTAGCATTATTATGCTAATTTTATTTTCGAATAATGATTGTATTACTAAAAAAGAGAGATGGAGAAAATTGGATGAAGGAAACTGCAGCTTGAGTCTTTCTGTTGAAGAGATTCAAAAGTTTTGAGTCGCTTGGGTATGTGATGAGTGGTTTTTGATTTGTAGAGATAAAAGGTGGTTTTTGTGGGTTATAATTGATAGAGTAATGCGTTGATTTTGAACAACCTCTGGTAGAGGTGGTAGTGGCAGTGGTGGCTGCCATTTCGAGAGAGAAAGAGAAGATTATTTTTCTTTTTAGTTTAATTTTTCTTTTAAAAATAAATTATTTTAGTTTTTATACATGAAAAATGTGGACAAATGGAAAGTGGAAAGTTTTATTAATATAATGTTTAATTCACATTCTTTATATGGAGAGTGCATTACACGCGTTCAATTTAATAGAGTTTTGGACTTATTTGACTTTAAAATAGAAATTTTTGACCTATTTGTTAAAAAAGTTAAAATTGAACTTATTTGATCATGTGTCACAAGTTGAAGGGCCCATTTGTGTATTAGTCCATTTTGGAATTTAGACCTTACTTAAAATGAAATCCAAACTTCTTGCTAGTGAGGGAGTATTCAGTGGGTAAGTCTCTCCAAGAGCATCCTGTGGTGTAAGATTTTGAACATCATTATTAATAAAATTTTTAATATTTTTATTTGTATTGATGTTTTTAATAATTTTATAAAGTTAAGGTTAATTAATTAAAATTAAGAAGGCTAAGATAGTAAATATATTTTTACAATAGTAGATGTCTGTGAAAAACTCTAATTTAGAGCTGATGTGAATTGAAACTGTTTAGTATCCTAACAGCTAACAACTAAAAATTTAAAAATTAACTCTTTTTATTTTCTTTTATGATGGTGTTTTCTTTTTTTTTTTCCTCATTGATATATCTTTTTAGAGAAATTTTTTTGTTATATTTTGTACCATTATGATGTTTCTATTATAAAAATTTTGTTCTATTCCTTATATCACTCAATATTAATTAATGATATATATTTTTCAATTTTCTTTTAAAAAAGTGGTCCATGGCTGTGTGTGCACCACAATGAAAAATCTGGTGTGGAGAGTTGCCTTGTTACATGGGTCAAAAGATATTATTATTATTATTATTTGACCAAAGATGGTGTATGCAGTTTAAGAATAAGAAGTCTACGCATTTGGACGTAGCGTTGCCTTTTAAGCTGCCCGATTCAAAGGATTGCTAAGAAATGGAAGTGCATGACTACATTACATGAATCCACAGAAATGGTGATCCATGAAGTTAAGGTTGGAAAAAAAAAAAAAGACTATTACGCATGATTCAGTCTGGTTTGGTTCTAATATAATTTGATTCAGTTCTTAATTCCAAAATTAACATAAATTTATAATCACACCAAAATGTTCATTTAATTGGGTTCAATCTAATTCCGATATTTTACCCCTTCAATGCTCACCCTACAAACAATGACGTTTATCCTCAAGACAATGGCGTTTATTGACTCGGATCTTTTAAGTCTTTTGTGAGGTCGTTGTTGCCACTTGCCATCTAACATTTCACCTACCTAATAAAAGTTATAGAGGACTGCCGATGCATAAGACTAAGGTAATTGAAATCCGGATAAATGCATAAATATTCAAACTTTTTAAACCTTTTTTTGATATTTGAATTTTTTTATAATTTAATATTTAAACCAGCAAAATTTTTTAAAATAATGTCTTTAATAAGTTTTCCAAGTTAAAGTGCATTTCTCCTCTATGACCATTGAAATCAGAATTCTAAAATTTTATTACTTTACTGTCAGATTACTGAATCTTATAGGCGTTTGCACTTTTGTCAATACCATGGAAGAACAGGACACTGTCTTCGGCCAATATAATAAAACCTTTGTAAGCATGGCTTTGGTAGAGAAACAAAATTTGAGAGAATTTTCAACAAGATTAATGCACAAATCAAGGCTAGTAGAATGTTGCTTTCTATCAATATCAGTTATCTTCTTCACAAGCATACAAACAAGTAATCCATAGTTATTTCTTTATTTTAAAATGCTCAATCACCTCTACAACTTGGAGGCCACAAAAAGCATATCTAACACCAGACAACAACAATGGATGCTGTTTCACTTGCACTTGTTACTATTATCATCATTTTCCACTTCAAAATCTCAACTTCCCTTGACACTATCGCTTCCTCTCAATTTTTAAGTGATGGGGCTACCCTGGTTTCCAAAAATGGAATCTTTGAAGTTGGTTTTTTTAGTCCTAACACGTCCAACAGTCGTTACTTGGGAATTTGGTATGCAAATATGCCTGTGAGGACTGTTGTTTGGGTTGCAAATAAGAATAATCCAATCAATGGCACATATGGTTCATTGACTGTAAACAGCGCAGGCAATCCTATACTCCGTGAGAACACGACTGTTGTTTGGTCAGCTTCTAACCTGACAAAATCAGCACAAGATCCTGTTCTCCAGATTCTTGATTCAGGAAATCTTGTTTCAAGAAACAGTAATGATGGGGATTCAGGAAACTACTTGTGGCAAAGCTTTGACTATCCATGTGACACCCTGCTACCAGGAATGAAGCTGGGATGGGATCTTAAAACTGGACTTAATCGATATCTAACATCATGGAAAAGTTCAGATGATCCGTCGGTTGGAGACTTTACATGGAAGATAGAATTGCATAGTAATCCTGAGTTAGTTATGTGGAAAGGCACAGAAAAGTACTACAGAAGTGGTCCATGGAATGGCATTACATTTAGTGGTGCCCCAAGTGTAAGGCCTAACCAAATTTTCGAGTTCAATTTTATCTCAACAGAGGAAGAACTGTATTACATATTCCACCTCACAAATGAATCTTTATTCTCAAGGATAGTTATGAATCAGACCACCTCTGATGGTCGGCGTTACATCTGGGATGATGTGAAAAAGACATGGCTCCTCTATGCTAATATGCCAAGAGACCGTTGTGACAATTATGGAACTTGTGGTGCCTATGGAAATTGCATTGCTACTGAATTGCCAATTTGCCAATGTTTAAAGGGATTCAAGCCTAAATCATTAGAGGAATGGAACATAATGGATTGGTCAAAAGGGTGTGTTCACAATAAGCCAATGGGTTGCCAGAATGGAGATACTGATGCATTTGTCAAATATGTAAACTTAAAATTGCCTGATGCTACTCATTATTGGGTTGACAAAACAATGAATCTCCAGCAGTGCAAGGACAAATGCTTACAGAACTGTTCATGTACAGCATATTCAAATTTAGATATTAGTGAAGGAGGCAGTGGATGCGCAATTTGGTTCGGTGAACTAATAGATATCAAACAGTTTCACGATGGAGGGCAAGACCTGTACATTCGAATGAATGCATCAGAAGTAGTAGGTATGAGCTTGGTACTCATTTTACTGGTACATACCGCTTTGATGTTGCTCTCGTTTTGCTTGTACATGAGCTCTATTCTAATTACATTTCACTCGCTTTACCCATAATTGACCATGAAGAGGAGAAAGCATGGCCTAAGTGGAAGATAGTGGTAATAGTTTCAGTGTCCATAGTCATTGTGCTGCTCATGATCATCTTTTACATCAAGAGAAGGAAGGCAAAATTCATAGGTAAATTTCTGAGCATGATTACTCTCAATAACTCACTTAAGTTCATTGTGAAGTTTGTATTTTTGCATAATTCATTTTTTTTAAGAGCTCATCCAATGGAGAGTTTAAATGGGTGAATTTCAGATTGTAACGGTAGCCTTGAAAATGAAAATATTTTAGTGAACATGATCAGTTCAAATTCCCATGTTCTAAACTTGTTCTTATTTCACGGTACATATGATGATTTGGAATTGGGCTAATTCGATTTTCACATTGCTCAACCTTTCAGATCAAACCGATAACAGTACACAAAATTTTCAAAGCAACAGCAGGCAAAATGAAGACGTGGAGCTGCCGTTGTTTGACTTATCATCCATAGTTACTGCAACCAATAACTTCTCAATTGACAATAAGCTAGGAGAAGGTGGTTTTGGACCTGTATACAGGGTAATTAAACTTACCCTCAATAACAACTAACCACTTCAAATGATAGCAGAACATTTGACAAATGCAGTTTTTTTCAGGGCACACTACCAGATGGAAGAGAAGTCGCTGTAAAGAAACAATCGAAGAGCTCAGGACAAGGACTAAATGAGTTTAAAAACGAAGTCATACTGATTGCAAAACTTCAGCATCGGAATCTTGTAAAACTTCTGGGTTGCTGCATTGAAGGAGAGGGGAAAATGCTGGTTTATGAGTACATGCCAAACAGGAGCCTAGACTCTTTCATTTTCGGTTCGCATATATATAGATCATAACCTAACAAATTTTAGTTGGTATTATCTAAGATTTATGATAAATTCTTCATACATTCTCAATGCCATCAATTTGTTCGTTTTTGGATGATCCCAGATCAGATAAGAAGTACAATTCTAAATTGGGACAAGCGGTATATCATTATCTGTGGGATTGCCAGAGGCCTTCTGTATCTGCATCAAGATTCAAGATTAAGGATTATCCATAGAGATCTCAAAGCGAGTAACATTTTACTTGACGAAGAAATGAACCCGAAAATTTCAGATTTTGGCTTGGCAAAAACTTTTGGAGGTGAACAGACTGAAGGAAGCACAAATAGAGTGGTTGGAACATAGTGAGTATTGCATTTGCTCACCAAGCTTTTACAGTTTACTTTGTTTTGAAGTTAATTAATGAGTTTCTTGTAATTGCTCTGCAGTGGATACATGGCACCAGAATATGCTACTGATGGGATATTTTCAGTCAAATCTGATGTTTTTAGTTTTGGGATACTTAGTGTTGGAGATTATAAGTGGAAAGAGAAGCAGAGGATTTTATCATCCAAATACTACTCAGAACCTCATTGGACATGTAAGTCTACTAGACCTATTCTTTTACGTTGTATTTTAATCATTCTGGTTAATTGTCGTTTAATGGGGTTCAAACTGGAGACGACTCGAGAACCCACTAAGCTATAGCTCATTAGTAGTTTTTTTTTTTGTCTGCTAAGCAATGCATTGAAGTAATGGATAATGGTATTACTGTGCTTTAGGCATGGAAAGTGTGGAAAGAAGGCAGTTCCTTGGAGTTAATTGATTCAATATTAGGAGATTCATGCCAAATACCTCAAGTGATGCGATGTTTCCATATTAGCTTGTTATGTGTGCAACAGCATGCTGAGGACAGGCCAAGCATGGCATCTGTGGTTTTGATGATGGGTAGTGAGAATTCATTGCCAGAGCCCAAAGAACCAGGATTTTTTAAGGATAAAGGTCCACTTGAACCAGAATCTTTTGGGAGCAAGATTGAATCACCTTCTATTAATGAAATGTCATTCTCACTTTTGGAGGCTCGATAGATGATCATTTGATGGCATGCCTTGGTCAACAGATTTGTAGCTTACAGTTTAGTTTGGTAAGAAGAAATACATTATACATATGTGTGATCAAGTGATCCAACATAAATCTCTAGAACTTTTTGAGTATTGTGTTCATGTAAGGAGTCATCATCAATCTCATTTATGTTGGGTTTAAAACTCCTTAGTTAAATACACCAATGATGACAACCGTACCTAACACTATTTAATAAATAGTTCTTGGGTTCAAAGGGTAAGAACAAGTCATTGATAAGTGGATGGTTAAGTACTTAAGTTAAACTTAAGAAAAGTACTTGTTGTCACAGGTTTGAGAGATGGGTTTAATCTCTAAATGAGAAGTTCAGTTTTTAAAACAAGTGTTTCTAATGTGACAAAACACTGAAATAACTTCACCTATGTAAGCTTTGAAGTAGTGCCGCATCAATTGAGAGTTTAGAGTTACTTTCATAAAAACTTATGAATTTGGATAGCACATGGTCATATAAGTGCTAAGCAAGTATATAGGTGGAATAAAGAATATAATGTTTACGTGTATAATAACACCGATGATTTCACAACGAATAGCATATTCAAAGCTAAAATGCTACATGAAATTTCGATTTAGTCTTGTACTACTGTACTAAGATAATATTCAAATCGAAAGATATAATATTTTATGTGTAAACATAGTTGATATGTCTTTAGTTGGTATTTTTAATTTATTTTAAACAAGTAGAGGATTGTTGGAAATTTTTATTTGTTTAAAATAAATAAATTATGTTTAATTTAAAAATTTTATATTTAATAGATGTATTGTTATGAAAGGATGTGTCCTTTCATATTATAACTAACTTTATAGTATATATATGTTGCATTTTAATTATTACAATGATATAGACATAGAAATATACAT
>CATIWM010360784.1:0-15175 GCA_949671775.1 Mallotus repandus
AAAAAAAAAAGGTTTGAACCTCAACTGAATGATTTTGACAAAGTTCAAGTAAAATTTTTATAAAAAATAATCCTTATATTTTGGGTCTTATTAATAATGAGTTGTTGATTTTCATGATGAGTTGCCATGGCTTATACAACCAAGTTGTTCCTTCTTTCTCTCCTTGTCTTGCTTGCTTGCAATATTTAGGCAATTCCTTGCAGAGTTGATTCCGTTGTAGAGCTAGTTTTGTTCTAGCACCTGTTCACCTTGAATATGCACTACTCCTATGTAATTAATAGCGCTAGCCCTAATTGTTCATCAAAGTGAAACCTAATATCTTTCTTTTCAAATATTTGTTCAACACTGATTTTTTTTTTTCAATTTTTGATTCATTAACAAATGCCACATTCATGGTTGAGCTAAGATTTCAGAATATTATATTATTTATATATATTAATTTATATTTATTATATTTATATATTTAATTATCTTTATAATTATAATTAAATAAATAATAATATAATTATAATTAATAAATTAATATAATTTAAATAATATATAATTATTAATTATTAATATATAGCAAGTATTACAACGACAATCTCTTTACAAAGATTAATATTAACAGGAGTGAGAGGATAATAGAGGTGGGTTAGTTTTTGTGTCGTGGATGCTATGTCAAACTGGAGTGGTGGGTCCCACGAGTCCAACACATATGTTTTTAACATCTGTTTGAGCTTCCGTTTAAATAAGGTCCAAATTGAAACAAAATTGCAACATAAAATTCCAAATGGGAACCAAAAAAAAATGAAGGTCCTATTCAGTCTTTGACCCAAAATTGAGGGTTCAATTTGTACCTTTGGCCTATATATATATATATATATATATCAAAGAAGGCCATAAGACTAGATCACAATCGTGAGCATTCTCACGAGGAATTCTCAATGTCGTAGAACTCCTCACAGTCTCTATCACAATTATGATCATAAGGAGCATCATTATGCTCATGACCAAAGGAATTGCAATTGTGAAGCAAAGAGCCTTAATAAGCCAAAGTTATAGTATCCCTCACGGTCTTCATCCTGACTGTGAGGAGCAACATTATGATCATGACTGGGGGACTTACGATCGTGAAGTAAGAAAGCCTTTGTGAAAAAAAAGGGATAGATTCCCTCACGATCGTGAGGAGGATCATGAGTGATATGGTGAATCTGCAATATACAAGTTTTACAAGGCAATTATCAAATTTTTGATACTCACAATCTTGACCATAATTCTCATAATCGTGAGGGTGAGGAGAAGCAAATTAAAAATTTAAATGTAGAAAGAGATAGTGAGCTCAAATTTGTAGCTCTCTACCAGCTAGTTTTCTAACTCCTACTATAAATACAAGACATTGAACTTTGTTTAAGGAGATCTAAAGAGTTGGTAGAGAAACAATTAGTTATGAATTCTTGTATTTAAAGCTTTCTTCATCTTCTCTTTGTACTAAATCACATACTTAAACTCTTGTCAAAGTTGATGAGTATTAGAGTTAGGACTCTCTTTTCTGCCTTTTTTTAGGGTTATAAGAATTGGATAGTGAGGTCTTTTCTATTGGTTAGTATTGAGCCAACTGAAAAACACTATAATTTGTAAGGTTTGTGATGACCCTAAAACATAAGGAAGTATAAGGTTGGTTTTCATCCTTAAAGCACTAAGTGTAATCAATCTTGGAAAAAAGATTGAAATGGATAGTTAAAAATCCTAGTTTAGAAGAAGTTACGTAGAAAATATTGGATTAATTAAGAATGCAAACTCCTAAACTCATTTATGCTCTTGTGGTTGTTCTATTATTTACTTTTTTTTCTTTGCTTAATCTTTCCAAAACATCCTTTAACCTTCGCTATTTTACAAAAATTCTCAGAATCCCTATTCACCTTTTCAATATATTTTTTAATTTATTAACTTTTCAGTATAGTATATTAAAACACTAGAAAGTTAATACCTTTATAAGTAATTAGGAATTTATTATTATTAAAATTTATTTTTTGATTTAATTTGTTAATTTATAATTAATAACTAATTTATAATTAATTTAACCAATTAAAATTTTAATTTATAACTAATAACCCATTTAATTTAATTATAATTATAATTATAACCAATTCAATTATTAGTTTGACTAATTTTCATTTCATATAATTAATTAGTCAATGTCATACATCAAGTTTTGACTGTCTCTGAGAGCAGTTCAATAATGAAAATAATTTATGAAATCAGTGTGAGAACACGAGTCGTTAATGCTTAGGAGCATGCAAAACAAATTGTGAAGTCGAACTACCCGAACTTGAATCTAAATTCTCGAGATGATGAGTTTTTTTATCGATTCAGTCAATTGAAGTAAAATCTAGTAAGTTAAAAACTTAGAATAGCGAGTCACATGCTCAAGGTGATCATTACGAAAGCATGGCTGCTCGAACACATAACTCATTAAACTGAGACTTATTTCATGAAATCAGACTGAGCTTTATTGAAAACGATCACTGATAATCAAACCAAAAGTACATAAATATCTTCTTGAACTTCAAAAACCTCAAAACCTCATCGAAGTAAAAATGAACATCCAAAAGTCCAAAAACATGCAAAGAAGTGAGAAATAGCGCGAGAGTGCATAGGTGACGCAGCCAAGTGCTCATATGCATAGAAGCACATAAAATTATATTAGAAGTTCGATTTTTTTGTCATATGTGCACACACTCATGTCAAGCATGCTCAGACGTGTGACATGCTTGTCTAGTAGCGTGTGCGCTCAGACATGTGAGAAATGCGTTCGAGTGCTTGAAAAAAAAAGCCTTCCTTCACTCATGTGTCTATAAATAACACTCTACACTTTATTTTTTAAAGGACTTTTCAAACACTGAGCCATTACTTTACCGGATTGAAGACTCAGTAACCCAAAAAATATTATCTAAAAGTTTCTTTTCTTGCTTAGTGTTTAATTAGTCTCACCTTTTCTCATCAAACTGAACCTCATCATTGTCAAGGCACGCTCTAAAGGTAATAACACCTACATTACACACAATTTCTACATGAATTTAATAGGGATAGCTCGAAAGCTTAAATGAAGCTAGTACTTCCGCTCTCAAGACAAACTTAGTTAAGCCTTCTGAGGACTAAACAAACTTTTTTTGCACATTTATTTTCAGTACAACTGCATTTTTTTTGTCTTCTACTCTAATTCTTATTTATTTTATTTACTGCTAGCAGTTGTGAAAATTCTGTATTTTGTATGACGAGATTAGTAATACTGCATGCTATTTGTTTATATTTTTCATAATTTATTGTATTTTATTACATTTCTTGCATTTTTTTTATGCTGAGAATATAAATATGTTGAAATAAAATCCTTTTCATTACAAATTTTTCATTTTTTCATAATGAGAAATAGCCAAAAAGTAGACGCGATCTTTAGAACTTGAAATCTCTGTTAGGGATGATACTTGTTGAGTGACCTGATACCGTCCTATATATATTTTTACGAAATCAGGTGGTGACTCCACAAACACAAAAGTCTTGCATCCTTTCGAGACTAAACACTTTTCTTTGTACCGTAAATGGAATGGATGTCCATTTCGGTAAAGTTATTGTCATATCTCTCATTTTCCTAAAACTTAAATTTTTATTCACTCATAATGGTGACTCCACTAAGGATACTCTAGTTGAAAGATCAATTCGAGAATGACTATTTCTCATTACATAATACTCAATCATATGGAGCCATTCACCAGTGCATATTGCACAACACATCACACGTGCACCATGGTCCCTATTAGCTGATGATGATGGAAAATGATTCACTATGATTCCATACGAGTCATGGGGTGACAGATTCAAATTTGTCACCTTTAGCCTTGACTCATTTACGAGTTATCAAAAGAATGCTAGACCCACTGACCAAAGTCTGTAACCGTAGTCGTGAGGGGGGCAACCTTGCTAAAGCAGCCCTTAACATTTCACCCTTGACTCAACCTATTTAAACAGGCTAGTAAAAATCTCCGCTAGGATCATACCAAGCTTTTGTATGATTATCTTATCCTGATGTTATCTATTTGATATGATATTCACAAATGACACTTCTAGCTTGTATCAAAAATTATTATCATTATGTTAGTCCTCACAGATTGCTCATACTTAGACTCGTGTGATCTTTGTTTACCTCTTACGAGTTCAATGTACGAGGAATGATAAGAATCATAGACCTCAGTTTGAATAGCCTGTAAAAAGTAGCAAATAGTGATAACTTTCAATAATTAAATCTACGAAGCATCGTCCATTTATTCTTATCAGATAAAAGGAATAAATAAGGAATTTAACTAGATTGCAAACATTTTTATTGAAAGAATCAAATTGTAAACTATTGACTAATACTTCCATGCCTCTTGGTAAATATATCAAATATCAATATAGAGACGTAAAATTGGACCCCTTTTGTTAACTATAACCCATATGCAAATTGGCATGTATGGACTATAAACACTATTTATGACCTGATGATTTGTCTCCGCATCGACATTGTATGTTTACCTTGAGCGTATTTGAGTGATACTCCTTAGATTACCTTTTGAGTTTGATCAATATAAATTGAAACAGCCTAGTCTGATAGTAAAACTCTAATCCCATGTGGACTATGGGTCAAAACTAACCTAGGTAAAAGATTGATTAACTTCGAAGAGAAATAAGGTTAGAAAGGGGAGACTGTCTATTAATGGTTTATTCCCTGTATAGGAAATACTAACTAGTTTTCTTAAATTATTTCTACAATCATGCATACAAAACTAGGGCTGGCAATTTGTGTTAATGGGTCATGTCGATACACAATAATAACACAGATATAGCCAACCCAGACATGGCTTGTTTAACTAATTGTGTCAATCCTATAAACCCAAACACGACACGATTAAGTAAAAGGTTACATGACATGACCTGTTTAACCTATACATGTTTTTTAGACACATTCAACATGTTTTAACCTATTAAACCTATTTAACTTGTTTAACACGTTTAACACCAAATTAAAAATATATGAAAAAAAAACCAATTAAACATACAAATCCTAAATAATAATTATAATATTTAAACTTCATATAAAATGTTCAACAACGTATAAAATAACAATGCTAATTTTCTTCAAGCTCTTGTTCCCACCACATCATCATCTCCAACGATCGTTGTATTGCTTGATTCAAGATTGATATTAACATCGTTTGAAGCCATCCACAATTTCATTAACTTTGATATTCATAACAGTTTAAAAATTGAGAAGCCATCACACTAAGAATGCAACTTAAGATTATTAAATCTGTATGTAGTCTACAACTCTTCTCGAAACTCCAAAGGAAAAAACCAAAGGGCTCTTCAAGCATTGACAAAATCAATTGAAACACACTATAACAAACTAAGAACACGAAAAGTCCAGGAAAACTTCAAAACTATTTTATGAGCATTTATTATCATGTTGTCCACTCAAATATTCATGTATAAATTGAGTATTTTGAGATGTGCAACTCTAATAATAAGGAAACAGTTTAGTACACTACTCAAATTTTCAGTATCCGAGATAACAATACTAAGGACTAAAATTTCCATGCTTTAAAACCTGAAGTGATGTGCATGCTAGAAGTTGTGTTAGCATGAGTTTAACACAATGTCTAGCATGCACATCACTTTAAGTTGTATAAATAATAATTCTTCATGAAGGTCTAGCAAAGAACTGATGAATGGACGAGTAAACAACTATTAGTTGACACAAAATGAAGAGAAATTGATTGTATGGCTTTATGTTAGACAACCAAACCAGAATAAATGGCTTATGAAAAAATTAATACAATAATAAATAAAGAACAACAAGAAAGAGGGAAGTGATGCAAGCAACCAGTCATAATAAAAGAATTAGTAAGTAAGTCAATAGCAATGTGTACCTGCGATGAAGCTTGTGAAGCTGGAACAAGAGCACACGATGAAACGGGTGCGATCTGTGTTGACTGGTGCATAGGTGCAATGTTAAGCCATAAGTTCATGCACAGGTGCGATCGACGATTTGGCTAAATAGGTGGTGCGAGATGGAGTGAAGGGCTAAACTGGCAAAATGAAACAATAGAAAAACCTAATCAGACAGAATGAGAAAATAATCGGGCAAAAGAAAACCAAATCAGATAGAACAAGATTTCAATACCTTATAGAGGAGTCGCTTGCGTTGATGGACGGAGCTGATATTGATGAGTCCAAAGGTGAGTTGATACTAAAGTTATATAACTTTAGTATTTTCATTATATATCTTTAATTAGTATAAATAGTAAATACATAGTATAAATAACAATATTAGTATATATCAAAATTTCTATTAACATATATAATTGATGAAAAAAATTTTATTACATGTAATAATACCAAGACTATATGTTTATTTGCTTAATATCAAATTAAATAATTTACATAGTATCCACTTAGTATTTAAATTATCTTTAAATAGTATAAATAGTAAATACAGAAAGTTTAAAGAGACACAATCCTATTATGGATGTATAATACAATTGATAGTACTGGTATAAATTTTTATAGATAATAATAATTCACTAAAACTATATATAATTTTCTATCAACACGATTAATAATTCACTAAATTTATGGAATTTTTTTATTATTAATATTAGTTCATACTAAAGTTATATAACATTCACTTAGTATTTAAATTATCTTTAATAAGTATAAATAATAAATATTTAATACGAATAACAATATTGGTATATATTGAAATTTCTATTAACATAATTGATGAAACAAATGTTATTATATGTAACAATATTAAGACTATATGTTATTAATATAATATACAATCGACAATATTAATTTATACTTAAGTTTAAAAATATATAATTTTAGCATTGGACTACTATTCAATTGACATTGTTAGAATAGTATAAATGTTTATAAATAATAATAATTCACTAAAAGTATATAGGAATTCATATCAACTCAATTAACAATACTATCTTATACTAAAAATATATAATTCTATTATATATAATAATAGCACTATCCTACACTAAAGCTTAAAGATTTAATTATATTATCTTTCAAAAAAAATTTAATTATATTATATGTAATAATATCAATACTATATATATGTCAAGTCTATATATTATTTATACAATATGTTATTGGCAATACTAATTTATACTAAAGTTTAAAGATTTATAATTTTATAATTTATACTTTTATCATAGATATACAATGCAATATATGAAGACTAAATATTATTAATAAAATTGACAATTGTTCTAAAATATATAATTTTATCATATATACATAATTTTTTATTATATTTAATAAATAAATAAATAATATATATAGGGTTACAGGTTAATCATGTGACCTATTTAATAAACATGTTTATACATGTTTAGATGGGTTAGGCGGGTTCAACCTGTTTAGACATTATTTTAATCATGTTTTTAATGGATTGACCCGTTTCTGACCCGAACCCATTAACCTAAATCCAAACCCACTTAACTTCGTGTCGTGTCACAAATTGCCAGCCCTATACATAACATACATATCGAAAAGCATACACTAACCCACGTTCTTTTACAGTCATCTGACATCATTACAATAATTTTATGCATGAGCACCTCATGCATACATGCTCACCCTATTCTTTAGCAAGCACAAGCCATGCATACGTAACTCATTCTTATTTATTCTTTCTCATTAATGTGCAGTAATATAGCTCTACATAAGCCTCAATGCAAATGAATCCATCGCATTAGCTATAAGTCTAGTAAGGGTGAACAAGGTGCCAGCTCTTCACAATAGATTAAGGGACCCAAAGGTTGCTCCTTTGTCGCACTGTGGCTGAGATGCTCTAAGCTCAAATGAGTGTTACCAAAGACCTCCCAGTCACCCTCAAAAAATCTAACTGGAAGAGTCTTAAACCTTTTAGAATGTTATGCCTTAAAACATTTTGAAATGTTCATTTGGACTTCAAGTTTCTTCTTGTAGCTGCTTCATTTTAGGATCAATCTGAGTATGTATTTTTCTTTAACTACTTTGAGGTATGCCCCTTATATGAAGAATTTAGTGTAATAATAGGGCGAGCTCCCACTAAATCGAAGAAAGCAATCTTCATCAATATAGTTATCAAGTACTCAGGTCTAGGTTCAACATTTTTTAACCTAAGCCCATATAACCTAGAAAAGTTGGTCACACCTAAGAAATGACTGATCCTAGCTTAGCTCTTAAGTGTTTGTGGCACGAAGAAATCTGGCAGTTCACTTTGGGCCCGTGCTCTTTTTTGCTATCTCTTTCTTTAATACTTCCATGTGTCTCCTGGTAGACTAGGGGACTATAAAATACTATAGGTAGTTTGCGGTGTTAAGTGTGGGATGACTCCTTTTCCACTTATTTTAGCCAAAACTATTTAAGGATTAAGTGACATAAAAGTTGGCAAGTCTTCTCACTTCACTGGAAGTCCATTATTGCTCCAGATCTAGCTTCAAGAAAAATTGAGCATCCTCAAGAAACCTTCTAAGAATTAGTTCAGCTATCAACCTAGGAATCACTAAGAAATATATCTTAAGCAAGTTGACGAGCATTTATCACATCTCATGAGTATAGAAGAGTAGCTCAAATGGAAGGGCACCATTCTTGAGAATAAGATATATTAGACATGTCCTTGGTGGAAGCAAAATCATGTGACTTTAGGAATATATGTGAACTATGTAACAATCTCTAGATTTAGATCGTGCACTCATTACTTTTCTACACTCGTAACTAGACAATCTTAGGTAAAACAAAATATACCATCAAAGGTCGCAAAATTTCATGGGTGGCAGATGATAAGTGCAAGAAAAAAAATAGATTTTGAGTACTAAATAGTTGAGTTTTTAGGTGTTAAAGTGTCTAGTTTAGTCTTGAATATTGGCATTTTTACTTAAATTTCATAAAATTTAGGTTTTTAGACGTTTTTATAATTTTTATTGATTTTTTTTTTGTTTTTAGTTTAATTTTGGTGTTTTTATGTTTTTATGTTTTTGGTTACGTGTGCCTAAGTTTGGATCAATGTAAGTGGAATCCATGCTGGAACTTGAAGAGGAAAGCTCAAAATCTCCATGAAATGAAGATGAGGAGGCATATACAGCCATGCATACCCTTGTGTATGACCATACCTAAGCTAAAACATTTCACTTTACATGAGGGAGCTGGTGCATAGTCGTGCACAAGGGTGTGCACAGCCAGACCTGATCCAAGGATGTTCAAGAGATTGTGGATGCATAGCTGTGCACGACCATACCTATTTGGGTAACTTTTTAAGGCTACAGAGATGCATAGCCATGCATATTACGTGTATAGCCGTGCACTTCGGCAGAAATTCAAATTAGGAAACTATTCTTAGGGTATTTGGAGGACTATCATAAGTAGCCTTTATTTGGCCTCTTTTAGGAGGCTAGCTGGTCTAAATTTTAGTTAGTTCAATTTCATCTTTTTTAATAAAACTATTTTATATTTTCATTTTTACTTTGGAGTATTAATCATCTACTTAAGGATTGCTAAAGTGATTGAAGAATTTTGTGAACATTAATCAAGCAAGAGGAATAAAAAGGGGTTTTTCCTTTTAATTATTCTTGTACTCCATTTGATAATATATAATGTTTATGTTTGTCATTCTTAATTCTTTATATTCTTTTCTCTTTTCAATTTCTATGAATAGCTAAGTTAGTAGTTAGGGTTTTTAGACCCGGCTCAAGAATGGACTTAATCGGTTAAATTCCTTATCATTAAATATATAATCCATGGTTATTATTGAACATAATTCTTTCTTAGGTTTGATCACCCTACGTATTGATTTAAATAGTGGGGGAAGATCAAGAGAAGATCCCCATTGAGAATAAAATAATAATCTACTAATTAATAAAATAAGTTGAGAGATAGTTGATTGTTAATATTCCATGAATGACTCGGTTAATTATGGAGAATAATTAATTACTTAAAAGCGAGAGCTAATCAATTAGGTAGTTGGTTGATAGATGAAAATATGCGTGTGCTCGAGAGAGACTTTCACATGTATAACGATGCCTAGGAAATGGAATAAATTCATAAGTGGTAAGGAGATTAACATGATCTTTTAGATAAAATTAAGTTAGGAATAAAAACCCTAACATTCATTAAATTGATAAATTTTATAGTAGTTAAATTGGATTTTCTAGCTTACTTTATATTTTTAGATTAATTCTTAGTGAAAACGATATTTGACTGTTTAAACAAATAAGCATAAAAACTGCATTTTCAATACTCAACATCCACTGCCTGTGGGATCAATATTTTTACTACTAGGATGACTCTGTCCGTTTGTAGATTTCACCCACCAAGTTTTGGAGCCATTGATGGGGAGTGATAAGTTGATATTGTGATAAAATTTGTGTTGTTTGATTTGGATTTTTTCTTTTATTTATTATGCATTATTCTTAACCTTTTTACTCTTACTTTGTCTATTTAAGGAACTTTGCTAGTGTATTCGCTCAACGTGTAATAATACAAGACAAGATGAATTATTGATATCTTTAGATACTGAAATTGATAGAACTTTTCACAATAGATTAAGAAGACAAAGGAAAATGATGAACGGAGCTTAAAATTGGTGTTGTAGATGAGGGAAATTATCAGCGAGACCTACCACCTATAGCACCACCTAAAAATCAAAACAGACTGAACATGTAAAGAACCATGAGGGACGTTGTTAGTCCTCATATGTAAGGGGATCAGAATCCTATTGTGAGACCAGTAGTTACATCCAATAACTTTGAGATCAAGCCAACAATGATTCAGATGATTTAGAATTCTCAGTTTAGTGGTCTACCTCATGAAGATCCTATTAGTCATATGATTAGATTCTTGGAGTATTATTATACTTTTAAGATGAATAGAGTTCAACTAGATGCTAGCAGATTGAAAATGTTTCATTTTTCACTTACTAATAGAGCGAAAAGATGGTTTATTAGCTTGCCATCTAATTTTATCAACACATAGCAAAAGATGTATACAACATTTTTCAACAAATATTTTCCACTTGCAAAAGTGCTAAAGATCAGAAATGAGATCAATTCCTTTTATCAGAGGGAGGATGATGTTAGTATAGATGTGCCCTAGTGCCATTCTTGTAATAAATAATAACATTGTAATAAATAATAAATAATGTATAATGTGGGCTTCTATGAATACCGAAATCCATCGACAACATAAGAAGTACACAAATGCAAAAGAAATCCTACTTCAGGTTCAAGAGTTATTTGGTGAACATAGTAGGACATCAATATATGAGATGTCAAATCAATTATTTCGTACTAAGATTAAGGAAGGCGAGGATGTGGATTCCATGTAAACTCCATGATTAGATTAATGGAGGAGCTAAAGAGTCTAGATTTTACAATGGACTTCCATTTCCAAGTGGATTTGATCCTTCAATCCATTCCCGAATCTTTTAGACAAACCATTGCAAACTGAGTGTACTCTTGTAGATCTTTTAAACATGCTTGTGATGGCCCAAAAGGCTATCCAAGGAAGTAAAGGGAAGGAGGTTGCTCTTATTGCATCTTCTAGGAAAACTAAGAAGAAAGCCAATAAGAAAAAGAAAGACAAGACAAGTGTTGTCAAGCCTACAGGTAGCATAGCCAAGAATAAGGGCAAGGCCAATGTGAGAGAAGAACAAGATAAGGGTAAGAGTTTCCATTGTTAAGGTGAGGGACATTTGAAGAGGAATTGTCCTAAATTCCTTGAGTCTCTTAAGACAAATGGAAAAGGCAAGCATGGAGAAGGTGAGACTTTCTTTAATTTATATGCTTCTAAATGTTCTAAGCTCATCAAATGCATGGGTATTAGATACTGGTGCTAGTACTCATATTTTTTTTTTATCCTTGCAAGATCTAGCAAATGAGAGGAGGTTGAGGCCTAATGAAGTAACCTTAAAGCTTAGTAATGGAGCACGTGTTACGGCCAAGGCTATAGGATATACTTTTAATGATCTTTATGATCATATTTTATTGTTGGATGATGTATTATATGTACCTAATGCCTATAAGAACATTGTTTCTATTTCTAGTTTGACTAGAAAAAGTTATGAGTTTCTTTTCAAAAGAGACATATGTAATATTTACTTTGGAAGTTTACTTTGGGTTATTTTATACATGGTTTATATTATGTTAATAATATTTCCAATAACAATGAGCCTCAAGTTAATGTGAGTAATAAAAATGCAATGCTAATTGAAAATACCTCTAATTCTAAATATCTATGGCACTTGAGATTGTGTCACATTGCAGAGGATAGGGTCACAAAGTTAGAAATGATGGGAATCCTAAACAATCCTAAATCTGCATCCAATCTAACTTATGAGGCTTGTTTTCAATGCAAGATTACTAAATCACCATTTGTTGGACAAATGGTAAGAGCCAAAGATATGTTGGAAATCATGCATAGTGATGTATGTGAACCGATCAGTGAAAATGGCTAGAGGTTGTTTCTACTACTTTGTAACCTTTATTGATGATCTATCAAGGTTTGGGCACCTGTTTCTTATGAAGAACAAAAGTGAATCCTTTGAAAAGTTCAAGGAATTCAAAGCCCAAGTAAAAAACCAAACTGGAAAAAGTATTAAACCTCTAAGATCATATCGAGGAGGTGAATACTTAAGTACCAAGTTCATTGAGTTCCTTAAGGAACATGCCATTGTATCACAACTCACACTGCTTAGAACAACTAAATTAAATAGTGTGTCCGAGAGGCAAAATCGTACTTTATTAGACATGGTATGTTCTATAATGAGCTACATTGATCTTCCCATATCACTTTGGGGTTATGCACTCTAAACAATATGTTACATCCTTAATTGTGTTCCATCCAAATCAGTTTCTATTATACCATATGAGATATGGCATGGTAGAACACTAAGTCTTAAGCATGTTAAGATTTGGAGATGTTCGACTTTTATTAGAAGGCTAAAATCAGACAAATTGGATGTAAAATCGATTAAAGGATGGTTTGTTGGATATCCTAAAGAAAGTTTAGGGTATTGCTTTTATCTTCCTACTGAACAAGTTATTATTGTAAGCATAAATGCTATTTTCGTTAAGAAAGAGTTTCTAAAGGAAGGTGGTAAAGGAAGGAAGATAATGTTAGATAAGGATTCATCTAAAGAAGACCAACAAATTGATCAAATGGATATTGATCAACCTAATGAGCCTATTCTAATTAAGAATGTCATTACACCATCTCCTAGAAGGTCTAGTAAGATATCTTATCCTTCAGAGAGATATGGCCTTCTTCAAGATATGCAAGAGTTGCATGTTCATAAAGAAAGCATTCATGTTGATGATTCTACTACATATGAAAAAGCATTATGTGATAAAGATTCTTCAAGATGGACTGAGGCTATGAGAGCCAAAATGGATTCTGTGTATACAAACCAAGTCTGGACACTTGTTGATCATCCTGAAGGTATTATACCTATTAGGTGTAAATGGATCTTCAAGTGAAAGATTAGTGCAGATGGAAAGGTAGAGACCTATAAAGCTAGGCTTATAGCGAAAGGGTTTCGCTAAAGGCAAGGGATTGACTATGAGGAGACCTTCTCACCAATAGCCATGCTTAAATCCATTCGAGCTCTTCTAGTTATAGCTGCAAATTATAATTATGAGGTTTAGCAAATGGATATCAAGACTGCCTTCCTTAATGGTTATATTAAGGAAGACATTTTCATAGAGCAACCTAAGGGTTTTGAATCCAAGGATAGCTAAAAAATGTGCAAGCTTAATAGATCCATCTATGGACTAAAACAGGCTTCAAGGAGTTGGAATCATCATTTTAATGAGGCTATTCATTCTTATAGTTTCATTAAAAATAAAGATGAGCCATGTGTTTACAAGAAGGTTAGTGGGAGCTAGCTCACTTTCCTTATCTTATATGTGGATGACATTTTATTAATTAGTAATAATGTTGGAATGATGACTTATGTGAAAGTTTGGCTATAAAAAACATTCTCTATGAAAGACTTAGGGGACGCAACCTATATTGTCAGGATTCAAGTCTATAGAAATATATCGAAGAGAATGATAGGTTTATCCTAAAGTCTTGGAAAAAGTGTTAAAGAGGTTCAACATACTTGATTCCTAAAGAGGATTGTTACCATTTAGGCATAGTGTCCATTTATCCAAGGGTATGTCACCTAAAACACTCGAGCAAATAGAGCAAATGGGCAAAGTTCCTTATACTTCAGCTATGGGAAGCTTAATGTACACTATGTTGTGTACTAAGCCCGACATTGCCTATATTGTTAGTGTGACTAGCAAGTTTCAATCCAATCTAGGTTTAGAACACTGGATGGCAGTTAAGGCAATCTTTAAGTACTTAAAAAAGACTAAAGATTTAGTATTAACTTATGGAGGAGGTTATTTACAAATAGATGGCTTCATAGATTCTAATTTTTAATCAAATATGGATGATAGAAAGTCTATATCTAGGTTTGTTTTCATCTATAAAAGAGGTACAGTGAGCTGGAAGAGTTTTAAGCAAAGTATCACTGCTGATTCCACTACAGAGGCCGAGTATATAGCCATATCAGATGCTGCTAAAGAAGCTGTTTAGATTAAAAAGTTCATTACTGAACTAGGAGCTATTCCTTCCATCGAGTCTCTGATTCCTCTCTCTCGAAACAATAATGGAGCCATTGCTTTGGCAAAGGAACCAAGGTCTCACTGGAAATCCAAACACCTGAAAAGGCGCTTTCATATTATCAGAGAACTTGTTGGGAAGGGCGATGTGCTTGTGCAAAAGGTAGCTTCAGCCGATAATGTAGTTGATCCACTGGCGCTCATCAAGCTATAGTTAGACCGGTATCTTGAGAAGATGGGTCATAGATATTGTAGTGAATGATGCTAGTGAAAGTGGTAAATTGTTAGTGTAGATGTGCCCTAGTGCCATTCTTATAATAAATAATGACATTATAAATTATCCATATGGCAAAAAAATATTCATTTAAATAAAGTGTTTGTTTATTTGAGTATTTACCCTTTAGCATTATGTTAAATAAATTTATTATCAATAGTTGATAATATGAGCTACAAATTTATTTAGTACATATGCTATAAATTGTTCATAGTCAAAT
>CATIWM010360787.1:0-10200 GCA_949671775.1 Mallotus repandus
GGCCTAATTCTACTTATTTTAATTTAAATGAAATGATCTTAAATCTATTTATTTTAAAAGAAATGCTTTAATGGGCTGAGCTAAGTCTAAATTTATTTTAAATTATATAAAGTGGGCCTAAAGTCTAAATTAATCTAAATGTGCCTAAATTAATTTTAAAGTTAATTAAACCTAAATTTAATTTTAAAGGCCTATTTTATTAGTGAGTTAAAATCTACACGTGGGCTTGGGGCCCAAAGCGAATCAAAATAAAATAATGCATAAAAGCAAGCCCAAACAATAAACAAACCAAATAAACATACAAACATACAAACAAGGATTTCTAACCCTGATTTAATTTATATACCATCTAATTGATCTAAAGCCACCATTGATTTTAATTAGGGTTTTACCAAATGAACCTAATTTACTAATTGATTTTTAAAGTGCAGAAAATTAAAATTTCACTATATTCCCACTTATGGGGCTATTACAACAACTACTATTGAAAAATTAAAATAAATTAAAATACAAACCCAAAGCCTAGATAAAATAAAATAATACAAATAAATAAACCTAAAGGGAACTATGCAAAATTGATACAGGATTTAATCCATGGAATTCCATGGATCTTCATGGTTAGCTTTGTCTCCACCCCTCCATTTAAGTTGCTTTCGCCATCATGAAATAAAATAGATAAAAAATAAGATCAAATAAAATAAAAATGAACAGTAAATATAAATATTAGTCAAAATAAACAAATTAAAAAACTGAAAAAATAAAAATAAAAATACGTAAGCAAAAAAATTTATAGAATAAATAACTTCATCTAATCGAACTCAAATAAAATAAGAATAATTAAACCAAATAAAAGAGAAAAGAGTAGAAGAGTAGACAATTTGATGGATGTAGTATTGATTCTCCTTAGAAGGTGATCACCATTGATGAAAGCATGTGACTTTTGTTGTGTTTGTCTATGATTTTGATTTATTTGGATCTGATTCACGGCTAAAACATGAAAAAAAAGGTACGTGAAAATTAAAGAAAAATGGGTGTCTTTTGGTTGATGGCTAAGAATCAGAAAAGTAGAGAGAAAAGAAAATAAAAAACCCTAGCCCCCTCCCTTGTGAAAAGAAAAAATACATATATATATAGATACAATCATGTAACCCTAATATGATCACAGGATAAAAATAAAATAAAATAAATTACTTTAATTATTTATCTAAAAAAATCAATTTATCCACACATTTATCTAATAAACAAAAATATTTATCAAAATAACCTAATCAAAATCTATGGATAAATAACAAATAAACAAATAAATAAAAATTAAAATTAAAAAAATTAAAAAAAAAAGCAATTGCGGAAGTCAGAAATAGCCAAAGCAAATTTCAAATTGAAAAGGAATGGGCCATACAGTCCATTCCCCACATTCTTTTTTTTTTTGAAATTTTGTTTTTTTTTAAAAATTTATTAAAAAATAATTTTATATATATATTAAATAAATAAATAAAATTTACAAATAAATTACAGTTTAGTTCAAAACCAATAAATCAAATCTAATAAATCTAATTTCATAGTCTATTTTCATCATTCGGTCCTCTGTCGTATCCATGCTCTAATCATCCCGAAATTGGGTGCTTACACATGTAGAACAAGGAGTTCCTGAGGTTGATCTTGCAGCTTTTGCAACTGGAATGGCAGGTATTAACCAAGGCTTGGCAGCTCTGAATCAAGCCATGCCTTTAGTTCACCAGATGCTTCAGTAGAGGAATCAGGGAATGTCCGATGCAAATGCAGCGCTACAGTACTCCAGAGTGGGGAGAGTTTCTTTTGATGGCACTGGAGATGCTTTGGATTTTCTTAACACCATTGAGGCCAGGACTCGGACAAGTTACTCAAATTATCAGAGGATTATGGTTGTGGAGTTATCTGTTCATGTCGCAGCTCAGGATTGGTTTATGCAGTCCATTCAGCCCTGCATGACCATGATGTCTTGGTTGGAGTTTAAGGAACAGTTTTTGAGGTACTTTTGTCCAGTATCAATGAGGGATAACTTCAGATGGTAGCTACTGCACATAAGCAAGGGTGATAGTTCAGTGGCAAACTATACCCATGAGTTCCTTAGACTGGGTCGTCATACACTGGATGTGATACAGGATGACAGGAGAGCGGTAGAGTTGTTTATGATGGGTTTAGGTGTAGCCTACATCAGCATCCAAACTATAGGCCGGACATTAGATAGTGTGATTGAGGAGGCTCGACAACTAGAGCGACGCCACATTATGCTTGGCATTATTTCTGACCCTTATGCGAGCAACAGCAGTGGAGTAGTGATGACTCAGGGGATTCAACAGCCTGTGTTTCAAATGGGTAGTTATGGTATTCAGACTACAAGCACTTCTTAGTAGGGTTTTCGGAGTAGTCGACATATAGGACTAGCCGACACAGCAGACGGAGCAATAGACCTTTGATATTTGAACCTAGAGCTAGTAGTGATAGCAGCAGTCAGAGCTCAGGACATGGTAGTTCAGGCTCAGGGCCCAGTGCATGCCCTACTTATGGTCGAGTACATCAGGGACCATGCCATTTGATGACTGGAGCCTGCTTCAGGTATGGGCAGATAGGACATCTTGCTAGGGTTTATCCTAATGCTGGATATCAGTCTTCTGTTGCCTAGGGATCTTTATCATCAGTCGCTCGACCATTTTAGCAGGTGCAACAGCCCTACCAGGCACCTTTGTACCCTCAGCACAGGCAGACTCAGTATGTGGGCCAGTAGGGCCAAGGTTCAAGAGGCAGATTTAAGGGTAGACCGAGTGGTAGAGGATTCACTCAGCCTTCCAGTTCTCAGCAGGTTGGCCGTGGACAGGCAAGAGAGTTCACTTTGACTCCTCAGGATGCGCAGGCATCTAATGCGGTTGTAGTAGGTACTCTCTCAGTGTGTTCTTTTGAAGCTAGAGTTTTATTTGATCCTGGTGCATCACATTCTTTTGTTTTGCTTGTTTTTGCTTTGAGGATGGAGTGGCATTCATCCAAGTTGTTATTTCCCTTGTCTGTAGCAACTCCACTTAGTGACGAGTTAGAGACAGACATATTCTTTCCATCTTCTCCTATGTTGGTGGAAGGTAGAGAGTTACTGGCAGATTTAGTATTGTTGGATGTAATTGACTTCGATGTGATCTTAGGGATGGACTAGTTAGCTTGCCACTATACCACGCTGGATTGTCATGCGAAGGTGGTGATTTTCAGCATCCCTAATGATGAAGATTTTTGATTCAGAGGCGAGAAGAGTTCAATGCCTCAAAATCTTATTTCTGCAATCATAGCTAGAAAGATGCTTAGTAAAGGATGTAAAGGCTATTTCGCTGTGGTCAGAGATACAAAGGTGGACATGGGAGTAGTTGAGAAGGTGCCAGTGGTGTTCGAGTTTCCTGATGTTTTCCCTAAAGAATTGCTAGGATTGCCACCAGATAGAGAGATAGAATTCTGTATCAATATTGTACCTAGTACGGATCCTATCTCTATGCCGCCTTACAGAATGGTGCCTACAGAGTTGAAAGAGCTCTGTGAGCAATTGCAAGAGTTACTTGATAAAAGTTTTATCAAACCTAGCACATCGCCTTGGGGTGCACCAGTGTTATTTATGAAGAAGAAAGATGGTAGTCTTTGGCTTTTTATCGACTACAGACAGTTGAATAAGGTCACCATCAAGAACAAATATCCTCTCCCAATGATTGATGACTTATTTGACCAGCATCAAGGAACTCAGTGTTTTTCTAAGATTGATTTAAGGTCAGGGTATCATCAGTTAAGAATTAGAAGTGTAGATGTACCTAAGACTGCATTTCGGACGAGATATGGCCATTATGAATTTTTAGTGATGTCCTTTGGGCTGACTAATGCCCCAGCAGCCTTTATGGACTTGATGAATCGGGTATTTAGGCCATACTTAGACTGATTTATGATTGTCTTTATTGATGATATGTTGGTCTATTCAAGAAGTAAGGAGGAGCATGCAAGGCATTTGAGGTTTATGCTTCAGACTTTGAGGGATCATCAATTGTATGCTAAATTTTCAAAATGCGAGTTTTGGTTTGGTCAAGTGGCACTCTTAGGCCGTGTGGTATCCAAAGATGGCATTCAAGTGGATCCCAAGAAGATTGAAGCAGTTGTAGAATGGCCGAGACCTACAGCAGTCACCGAAGTGAGAAGTTTTTTGGGTTTAGCAGGCTATTATAGGAGATTTGTGAAAGATTTCTCCAAGATTGTCGCACCTTTAACAAGGCTAACTCAGAAGAATGTTAAGTTTGTCTGGACTGACAGATGTGAAGAACACTTCCAGTTGCTTAAGGACTTATTAACTTCAGCTCCAATATTAACTTTACCTTCAGGGAGTGAAGGGTATACAGTGTACTATGATGCTTCTCGAGTAGGACTGGAGTGTGTATTGTTGCAAAATAGGAGAGTAGTCACTTATGTTTCATGTTAGTTAAAGAAGCACGAGCATAACTACCTCACCCATGATTTGGAAATGGCAATTGTGGTGTTTGCTTTGAAGATATTGAGGCATTATTTATATGGTGTGACTTGTGAAATATACACCGAGCACAAGAGCTTAAAGTACATCTTTCAGCAGAGAGACTTGAATTTTAGACAGAGGAGATGGATGGAACTTCTGAAAGGTTACGATTGCTCTATTCTTTACCATCCTGGTAAAGCGAACGTGGTAGCTGACGCACTGAGTAGAAATTCAACAGGTAGTCTTGCACACATCAGCATAGAAAAGAGGCTAGTTATTAAGGAGTTGTATGAACTGATTGATTATGGATTGCAGGAAGATAACCAAGAAATGCCTTTTAACTCAATTTAGAGTACGATCAGTGTACTTGGATAGAGTTAAAGCAACTCATAGAAGATATCCTCAGTTGCAGAAGATTATGTTTGAAGTGCAACAAGGTCAATTCAGAGACTTTGTAAATAACAGTGAAGGCACGTTGCGTTTGGGCACAAGGCTATGTGTGCCAGATGTGGATGAATTAAGAAAGGAGATTATGGAGGAAGCCCATTTTTCTGCTTATAGTATTCATCCCGGTTCTACCAAGATATATCATGATTTGAAAGATACATATTGGTGGAATGGGATGAAGAGAGACATTACAGAATTTATGTCCAAGTGTCTTACTTGTCAGCAGATGATGTTGGAACATCAGAGGCCTTCTGAATTATTACAGTAGTTGCCTATCCCAGAGTGGAAGTGGGATAGGATTGCTATGGATTTTGTAGGTGGTTTACCTCGTACATCAAGTGGCTATAATGCAATCTAGGTGATATTTGACAGATTGACTAAGCTAGCTCACTTTTTGCCAATTAAGAAGATGTACTCTACTGACATGTTAGCAAGATTGTATGTTAACTGGATTGTTTGTCTTCATAGAGTAGCGATGAGTATAGTGTCTGATAGAGGAGCCACTTTTACTTCAATCTTTTAGTAAGAATTGCATAAGGCTTTGGGTACAAGGTTGGACTTTAGCACAACTTTTCATCCTCAAACAGATGGTCAGTCTGAGAGGACCATTCAGACTTTAAAGGATATGCTTCGAATGTGTGTGATGGATTTTGGTGGTCAATAGGACACACATTTGCCATTGATTTAATTTGCATATAACAACAGTTATCATGCAAGTATTGAAATGACACCATATGAAGCACTGTATGGAAGAAAGTACATATCACCTTTGTGTTGGAAAATTGGCGAGAGACAGTTGACAGGACCAGAATTGGTACAAGTCACTTTAGAAAAGGGTACCCATCATTCAGTAGAGGTTAAGGATAGCCTTCAACAGATAGAAGAGCTATGCAGACCCTAAGAGGAAGGATGTGTCATTCTCTATTGGAGACTTGGTATTTCTTAAAGTGTCTCCAATAAAGGGAGTGATGAGGCTTGGTAAGAAGGGTAAGTTA
This sequence comes from Mallotus repandus, assembly GCA_949671775.1. Classification (NCBI taxonomy): domain Eukaryota; kingdom Viridiplantae; phylum Streptophyta; class Magnoliopsida; order Malpighiales; family Euphorbiaceae; genus Mallotus; species Mallotus repandus. The sequence goes on from CATIWM010360787.1 coordinate 5,947, forward strand.
GCTCCCAGATATATCACACCCTTCGAGATTCGATCGAGAGTTGGAGAAGTGGCGTACCGACTGGTTTTACTGTCAGAGTTGTCACTGATTCACCAGTGTTTCATGTCTCAATGTTGAGAACGTATGTTCCCAATCCTTCGCACGTTCTTCAGCTTCAGACGGTGGAGCTCAGCGAAGATTTGGCATATGAAGAGTACCCAATGGCGGTTGTGGATCGACAAGTTCGACAGCTCCACACTAAAGAGATTCCACTGGTGAAAGTGTTGTGGAGCAACCATACGGTGAAAGATTACACGTGGGAGACCTAGACAGTGATGCAAGTGGCGTATTCTTATCTTTTCATTTGTGAAAATCTTGTACTCATTTATTTATTTAAAATTCGAGGACAAATTTTTATAAGGAGGGAAGATTGTAAACACCCGAATTTATTTTCAAAATTTTAAAATATATTTTGAGAGTTGCAGTGTTAATAAATATTTTATTAATATTGAGATTATTTTTTTGTGAAATTAAATTTGAATAATTGGTGATGAAAATTATTTTAATTATTAGTTTATAAAAGTGTGTTAATTTTATTTTAATAAAATTATTTTATTGTGTGTATTTTAAGATTGAGAGAGTGAGAGATTATTTTTGTTAGTGTTTTATTATTATTATTATTATAAAATAAAAAAAGAGACAAAAGGACAACATCTTTAAAAAAAAACGTGCAAATTTTTTTTTCTTCCTTTTCTTTTCTTTTCCTTCTTCTTCTTCTTCTTTCTTTTCTTCCTTTCTTCCTTTCCTATTTGCGACCAGCAGCCACTGCCATCATCAACTCCTTGTCGCTGCAGCCAACCAGCCATCACCTCACCGTCACCTCGTCGCCCTCCAGCAGTAGTCCTCTTCTCTAGTTGCTTCGGTTCACTCCGGTTCAGTTTTTGGCCGGTTTGCTTTTTTCGCTGGCGACTTTTCCGGCCTCCCCAACAAGAAAAATTGGGTTCTTTAGCTTCCTCATCCTATGGGCTTATCAATTCCTTAATTTTTTTAAGGAATTAACTTTGGTAAGCCCCTCAAAATTCAATTTTTAGTTTATGCATTCTTGAGTAAATTGTCAGTTTGAGCTTGTATATGATTTTATTAGATGTTGGTACATTATGATTATTTGTTGTAGAGGTTATGAGTTACCTATTGATGATTTTTATTTATTTTTCTGAAATTGTTTTGAAATTTGTACTATTTCCGGTGATCGGAGTTATTGTTCTGGTACCGCTCTGATCTCGGGTTGAATATATTTTTAATAAATTCTACTGATTATTTTGAGCAAGTTTATGAAGAAAGTTTATTAAAATTATGTATAGAATTTTTATTATAAATTTTTGAATGTTTGTGTGAAAAATGGATTTTTGGAAAAATTAGTGAATTTTATATTTTAGTTAAGATTATTGTTAATTAATATGTTTTAGACAGTATTTGAGTAATAAATAGCACAAAAATAATTTTTATGAATTATTTCCTATTCTTAGTTAATTATTACTAATTTTTGAAAAATATATGAATAATAAGTTTAATTATTATTTTAAACTTAATTGAGTCATTTGCTAATTTTATAATGTATTTAAGTAATTTAAATGGTTAATTGCAGTAAATGTTTATTTAATTGTAAGATTTGAATTATATATGTTTATTAATGAAAATTTAAATATAAACTAGAATTTTACTATTTATTTGAAAATAAATATATTTTATAATTTATTGTGGAAATAATTTCAATTGTAGTATTTAAATAAGATTTTATGATTTTTGGTAATTTATTGAAAATTATATTATTTTATTGATTATTGTGTAATTTGGGAGTCCGACCTGAGTGTGGTTCCATGAAGTGTATATTCGAAGTGTGTTTTCTTGTAGGGTCGACTATACTTTTAGTAGAGGATTGTCTGTTTTACAAGGGAGACTCTGCTGAATTTTCGGTAGATTTCTCATAAATCGTGACATCGACCTGTGTCATAATTCTGAGTCTGATTAGTATTGTGTCTTAGATCGAGTCAGTTTCGCCATTCCTTTATTTCATGAATTTATTTAATTATTTTACAAGCATATTTTAAATAAATATTATTTATTTTAGAGAACACCGGGGCACGAGCAGTAGCACAAGGGCAGCAGAGAATGCGTCGCCCGGCACGCTCAACCTGTGAGTTAATTTTAGAGTGTGTGCTGCATGATTTTAATATATTTTCTTGCAATAAAGAATATCACATGTTTAAAAAGATAAATTATTCGATATGATTATTTATTTATTTAATTGTTTATTTATTCATTTTTTTATGAATTATTTATTTATTTGATTTAAATATTTATAATTCAAATTTAATTTGGAGATAATGGTAGAACGTGCTATCTAATGGGTATCAATAGGATCATGCACACATGAGTAATATCTAGTATATGATATATATGTATATGATTGAACTCGGTTGATGCATTGCTCTCGGGCCGGTAAATGATATGAAAAAGGGATGTAACTCGGTTGATGCATTGCTCTCGGGACATCCAATATGGAATAAGTGAATGACTGTGGCAGTAACTCGGTTGATGCATTGCTCTCGGGACAACAGTTACTTGGATTAAGAGAGCCGAAAGACTATTAGAATAATGGTTTAGGGTTTTACTAGTTTTCCACCAAAATAAATATTTTAAATAGTTTTATATACGATGATTTCATATTAAATTGATTTAAGAAATTTTAAAGAAACTGGATATAAACATTATTGAGAAAAGTAAATGATTTTAATAATCATAATTATTTTATTCTATTTTATTTTAGAAAGAATTTTAATAACTGGTTTTTAAAACCAGCATGCATTTTATAAAATTGATTTACTCAGTGAGGTCTGATTTCCCTCAATTTATTTTTTTCAGGACCTCATAGTTAGTTTCCTAGTATTCCTCTTTTGCGCAGAGTTCGTTCTTCACCAGCTGCATTGTGTATGTTAATTTAGATTGTGTACTGTGTAATTAAATTCTAGACACCGCAGTAGTTAAATTTCAGATTTGTATTACTAATATTTTGTATTGTATCTGAACTGAAATATTGTATTTAAAGAATATTGTTTTAAGCTTTTATAATATTGTGCATTTATTATTTTATTGTTTAATGTATTGCTTATTCCGCGAAATTTTTTTTTTCTAAGGTTTGCTACGGGATTCGGTTACCTTATGTATCCCCATTCCCTAGTGCTGGCCACGAACCTTCGGTTCGGGTCGTGACATGTATATTAGTGTTATAGTTGAAAAATAATACTAAAAAACTATAATAAATATTTTATTAATAATAAAAATTAGAATTTTTAATGGTATGACTCATTAACTTTTACGATAAATACCCAAATATGAATAAATACCCAAATATGAAGATAGACACCTGTCAAATTTTTAGTTTGATGACTTTATAACTCAACTTTTAATATATTCTAATCATGGATCAGCGCAATGCATAAACTGTAAAATAAAATGATTAAATAAATAATTGCAATATAATAATAACTAAATAAATTAAAAATAAAATATATCACATTTATTTTAGTTATTTTTTAATTTTTTGTAGCCGTAACTTTTTAGTTATAATAAGATGTGCTTTTAGAATTATTAGATTAGTAATATTAAATAATTACTATAATTTTTTTACCACGGAATTTAGATATTGTGTAGCTAAGTTTTGTAGTTGTATATACAAATTGTTGTAGTGGTTACATATATTAACTCATAGTTTTTTATTTTAATAAAAAAGAAAATATCAAATTGAAACCTCAATACCTCAATTATAGTTGGGAGTTAAAATTTGAATCTTTGATTCGATATTTGAAAAATGCATAAGTTGAGCCCCTGAACTTTCAGTGACGGAAATAGTTGAACTCATGAAGTTTCAATTTCGGACAACAAGCTTTCGGAATTTCAATTGTATAATTTATTAATAACTAATTTTTCATAGTTTTCAAATCATGAATTGAAAAGAGGGAAATAATTTACTTGAACCTCATGTTCACAAATGAAAATAGTTTTTTTTTTTGTTAAGGAAATATTATAAATTTAAATTTTTAATGTTAATTACTTTCATATGTATAGAATTGAATTATCAATGTTCTTATTTTCTCTTTGAGAATGATTAGAAATACACTATAATCTAAATTATTCCAAAAAAAAAAACTCAATTAACAGTTATTAAAATTGCAAGTACTCAATTGAAAATTAAGGGCTAAGGATGGCCTAAAATAC
>CATIWM010360835.1:0-15880 GCA_949671775.1 Mallotus repandus
GAGCATTTAATATGTTTGTTTAAGTGTGTATAAGCTAGGACTATAATGGAAATCAAAATGAAGTTAAGCGTGCTTTTGGGCTAAATCGACCTTCGGGATTCCAGGAAGATTTTGGAAGTCTTAGACTTTTATAATGAGAAAGTTGTCTTATTGAAATTTTAAGTAGACATCACAGTATTTTTTAATTGATCTTACTTGTCAAAATCTGAATTCATTTGGGTCTGAAAATGTTCAGTTAAAATCAGCATATGCAGTTTTCATTTTGATTTGAGCAGCTCTTAGTATTTCAACAATACCTTGAGCTACAGATGTTAAATTGAGGTGATTCAAAGTGTTATAAAAAGCTAAGAAAAATACCTACAACTTTTATGCAGAAAGCTAAGGCTGATTCAATCATCTTCAATGGCTAAAAGTCATGATCCCGACCACAACCATGCAAGTCTCGACAGAGACCAAAATTGCACCAAATTAAAGAAATCTTCCAGAACATATCCCGGGCCAATGTCTTGACTGGAACCAGTGTGATCCTGACCAGGATCAAGGTAGTCATGGCTGAGATCAATTAAAACTTCAAACATAACGGCTATAATGGATACATTTTTGAATATCCCAGCCGGGATCAGTGTGATCACGACCGAGACCAGAGAAAATGTAGGCTAAAAGTCTAAATTTCATTCAAATGAAGTTTGAATTTTTTGGAAATAAAATTATTGTTTCCAACACCTATAATTGAATTCCTCAACTATAAATACAACATCTGAAGATCATTTAGAGGTTAAGAAACTTGTTTTTCATTTATACATTCTCAAGCATTCAATTAAGCTCAAAATTCTCGTTATTTCATTCTTGTATTTGATGAACTCTTATGAGAGTTGGTGAGTGTTAGAATAGAAATTCTTGTTCTTCTATTTTCTGGGTTTAGAAAAAGAGAAGTGAGGTTCTATTCTAAAGGAATTGGTTTAAGTGTTTAACCATTAAAACACTTGGGAATTTGGTTTTAGTGTAAGCCTTCAAAACACTTGTGAATCGTTTTTTAAGTAAGCCTTAAAAACTCAAGTTGTAAGGTTTGAGTTGAGCTTATAACTCAAGTTATAAAAATCAATCTAGGGGAATAAATTGTGGTGGTTCAAAATCCTAACTTGGGGATAAGTTAGGTGGATACGTAAGATTGTTGAGAATTTGAACTCCTTAAATTCTTGTGTTCATCATTCTTCCTTCTCAACATTCTTTCATTTTTGTTTATTTGTTTTTAAGTTTTGATTTTTATTCGATAGCCTTATTCACCCCTCCCCTCCCCCTCTAGGGCATTTTCAAGAAAGAATAGGTTCATCTGCAACCCAAACCAATCTAACTTGACTCAACATATGTGCAACAATGATCTGAAAGATAGGGAGAAGATAAGGGAATGGCGTGGTAATGAAGGGATGAAAGTGAGAGGATTCAAAATGTTTGGGGTTTTTCTTTTAGAATTTGCTTCTCTTGCTCTAATTTCACTACCATATTGTTCTAATGCTTCTGTTAAAAAGAAGATGGTAGGTAAGTGAAGTTGCTAGATTTTGTTTTTTATTCTACCAACTCCGATAGCGACACTTCTCCTCATGAGTGATAGAGACGATTGGTTAGAGTGGAGAAGTTTTGAAAAAGAGTGGATTTTAATGGAAGAGAAGTAAAGAAAGCTAGGGATTAGGGATAAAGGATTAGGGAAAACAAATATCAATAGGGAAAAAAAGGCACTATTATTTTATTTTTCCATTGGGAGTGGATCTAAATTACATTTCAATTTAGAAATGGATTATATATTTGTTTCTATTTAACTTCATATTGCTATGTTTAATATTAGAAACGAAATCAAAATTTTATTTCTAAATTAGAAATGGATATTAGTTTCGTTTGTGATTTAGAAACATAATCAAATTTTATTTTCTATTTTAGGCTCCGTTCGTTTGAGGAAAATATTATTCCAAAAAATATTTTTCCTTATTTTTCAGTATTTGGATTACCAAAGAAAATAAGTCAAATGAAAATAAATTATTAGTCAAAGAAAAATAACTTCATGATAAGGGAAAATAATTTTCCAATACCTTTTCCAAGGGCTTCTCTCCTCATTTATTATATTCTCTTTTATTTTTCAATGTATTCTCTCTTCATTTATTGCATTCTCTTTTATTTTTCAATGTTTTCTTTCCTTATTTGTTGTCTTTTTCTAATGTAGCAGCCCAACATTGAAACATATTTCTTTGAAAAATAATTTTTTTGGAAACGCAAGTAAACGGAGCCTTAGAAATAGATATTAATTCTGTTTCAAATTTGGAAACAGAACTAAAATTTTGTTTCAAAATTTGAAACGGATGTCAATTTTATTTCTAATTTAAAAATGGAAATAAAATTTCGTTTCTAATTTAGAAATGGAAATATTATTTCTAATGTAGATATGGAATTGAAATTTCTTTTTTAATTTATATTGATAAGGATGTTATCCTCTTTCGTTTCAATTCCATTTCAATTTTATTTCTATTTAAAAACGGATACATTTCATTTCTAAAATCCATTACTAAATCGATAAATTCTAGTAGTGTTATGTATTGAAATATAATTAAAAACGAAATGTTGAAGATGTATTATAATTCAAAGAAAGAACATTTTTATTGAAAAGTGTTATTATTATTTGATATTTCAAAATTTTATTTTCTTATAATTTCAAAAAAATATTAGATATTCAAAGTAATTAAAAATTAAGCCAAAGGTGATCAAAATTACAATTTCAATAACTTAAAATTAAAAATATAAAAAATGATATGTTTTAGGAACTGACTAATGAATTTTTTTAAAAATTGAAATATAAACCAATGAATGTAATTTTTAAGAAAAAAGTAGAATTGAAATGTAAAAAAAAAAATTACAACTTATAAATTATAATTATACAATGGTTCAATGCATCCTTTATTAATTCACCTTCTTAATTTATAAGTTTTTATTTTAATGCATTAATTCATTTAAAAATATAAGTTATGAATATTTTTCAATTTAATTTTTATATTTAAATAATTTTATTTTAATTTACAAGAATGTTAGAGAAATTTTGTGGTTACCTAGTTTTTTTAATTATTTTTGTTTTACTTTATCTTTATCAACATAGGATAAAAGTGTATTTTCTCTTCTAATGGTGGTTATTGACAAAGTATATTTTTCTTTGTAAAAAAGAAAGTAATGATAGATTGCACCTGAATGTTATTTACAATTTTTAAATAATATTAAAATATATTGATAAGGTATGATTTACTAGCTATGGGAGCATTTAATTTATAAATAATAACTTTAATTAAAGTGTTAAATTTACACACTGCAAATATATTAGTCAACAAGAAAAATTGTTCTATTCATTATCGACTAAAGTAGCAATTTGTCCCTCAACTTGGAGGCAATGGTTAATTTATCCAAATTTTAACTTCTTGGCCAATTATCCTACCAACTTAGTAAATTTGGCCAATTAGCTCACATTAGCTTTTCAAAAAAATTTAATTTAGTCCAAAACAACATTTTTTTAACTAATTCACAATAAAACTTTCATTTATTGACTAATGAGGTCCAATTTATCAATATTAAAAATATGAAATATATGAATTAGTAAAAATTAAAATTAAAATTTATTTTTTAGGAATTAATATTCAATATAATAATAAACTAAAATTAAAATACAGAAAATATAAATAATTTTTAAATTTATTGCATAAATTAAAATTAAAATGATCAATTATTTTTTAAAAATTAAAATTGCATCTATTTAACTTTTTTTATTTTGATCAAATAGTGCTTATATATAATAATAATTATAATAATAATACTAATAATAATAATAATAATAATAATAATATATTTAGTTTTAAAAATTATTAAATTTAATTTTTCATTTTATGCATACAGATATTAAAAGATATTAAAAATATGAGTAAAAATAAAAGATTGATAGCATAAAAATTTCAACTAAATGCAAAGTAGAACATATTGTTTTTGAAATTTTAAGTTTTAATATTTTAATTTATTTAAATTTAAATCATATATTCACCTCAAAGAAATTAAATTTTTAGTAAATTTAATTTTATTATTCTATCAAAAACATATCTCCCACACTTTTTCATGTAGGTAAATTATATCATCATTTTTTTTATCTAATTCACTCAAAATAGTTTATAAATCAGTAATTAGATTGAATTTTAATAATTAAATTTTAGAAATTTTTAAATAAGATTTTTTTTTATTTTTCTACAGTTCTTTATGTATATTAAAATTTTAGTGCTCTTAGTTATATATCTATTAATATTCATAAATAAAAAATAAAAAATAAAAAATAATTGATAATTTTAATTTGACTTTAAAAAAATTAAAATGTTGAATGGATAATGCAATCCATTTTTTTATTTTTGAATTTTGAAAATTATTGATACTTTAAAATTTTATTTTTTGTAAAAATTTCAAAAAGTTCTAAAATTTTTCTCTATTTCTTTAATGTGAATATACAATTTAAATTAAATTAATTAAAAAAAATTAAAAATCAAAAGTTTTTAAAATAATATTTTATGATTTACGTATGATTAAAATGTTTTATACTCTCAATCTTTTGTTTCTAATAATATCTATATATTAAAATATTAAAATTTAAAATTAAATATAATAATTTTTAAAACCACATTCATAATTAGTTGATTATATACATGAGCATTATTTGATCATAATTAAAAAGATAAATAGAAGCAACTTATTTTTTAATTTAATTTTAAAAATGATTGATCATTTTTAATTTAAATATATGCAAAAAGCTTAAAAATTATTTATATTTTTATGTATTTTAATTTTTTAATTTTAGTTTATTTTTAAATTGAATATTAATTCCTAAAAATAAAAATAAAAATTTAATTTTTACTAATTCATGTCTTTTATATTTTTAATTTGATAAATTGGACCGAACTAGTCAATAAAATAAAGTTTTTGTTTGGGGGGGGGGGGGGGGGTGAATTAGTTAAAAAAAATTATTTTGGACTGAATTGGATTTTTTTTAAAAGCTAACATGGGCTAATTGGCTAAATTTGTCGAGTTGATGGGGTAATTAACCAAAATGTAAATTTTTGAGCTATTTGACCCGCGTGTCCAAGTTCAGGGGATAAATTGCTACTTTGGTCATTCATTATCATAATGGAATATCGGACATAGGGGTGAGCAAAAATAACCGAGAACTAAAAATCGAATCAAACTGACTCTATTCGGTTCAGTTCGATTTTTTTATAATATAAAATTTCAGTTTGAATCAAACCAAATTGAAATATGTTCAATTTCAGTTTTACTCTTAAAAAATAGGAATAAAGCGAACCGAACCGATATATATATATATATATATATATACACACACACTCTCTCTCTCTCTCTTAATCTCTTTTCCTATATACTCTTTTTTTTCCACCTCCTCTTCACCTAATTTTTATATATTTTACTCGTTTTCCTTAAGTCCTTACCTCATTTAGTCCTCAAATCCTTACCTCATTTAGTCCTCAAATCTCTACCTCCTTCAATATTAAACAATTCTTTGAAGGTATGTGTGTATATATATACACATATACTCTTAATCTCTTTTCCTATATACTCTTTTTTTTTCCACCTCCTCTGCACCTAATTTTTATATATTTCACTCGTTTTTCTCAAATCCTTACCTCAGGTAGTCCTCAAATCCTTACCTCATTTAGTCCTCAAATCCCTACCTCCTTCAATATTAAACAATTCTTTGAAGGTATGTATATTAATTTTTTACTTTGTTTTAGAAAATTTTTACTTTTTAATATGATTTACTTGATGAGCAATTAAATTGATTTTTTTAATATATTGTTGATTAATTGTACTTTTGTGTTCTTTGAATTTGATGTGCAATTAAATTTTAAAGATTAGAAAATATAAAATTTGGACCATATTGATATTTTTTTTATTTGCTGCTTATATTTTCTAGAAAATTCATCAAGTTTTCGTTTTTGCACTTTGTCATTTTAAAAAATTTCTAGGGATATGTAATATTTTACTACTTTATTGTTAATTGTTATGAACTTTTTTTTATTTGAATTTTTATTTATCTTGAAAAACGTGTACTCTAAACAATTTTTTTAAAAACTTAATTTAGATCCAAGTTCATTGTATTAAAATTAAGCTCATAACAAGGCTCATCTATAGCTCAAACCGAAATTTTAACCTGAAATGAACTCATTTAGTTTGATTCAATTTAATTTTTTAAGAAAGTATATATAAATCCAACCAAATCAAACCGGATAACTTTTACTCTAATTTTATATATTTTTTAAAAAATCGAACCGAATTGGCCTAATAGGAGATAGGTTTTGAAAATCTACACAACAAGCACTGGCCCAATGTGCGGAATCCCACTAGGAAAATTTACGCTTAAAAATGGTTACAGAATCATGAGCAAACGGTGGGCGAGAGACAAAAGTTTCTGGCGGCTTCATAGCGTGCACACACACACACAGAAATCAGACATCGGAAATCAGTTTTCTTGCCTGCGACGAAATAATATTCTTCTTTTATTATTATATTCGAATGCGAAACGAGCGACTGAAGGAAAGTGAAAGATGGTGCTTTGGGAGATCACCTTAGCGACAGCCTATTTCTTAGGCCTCAAGCGGACTTACAGACTCGCGTTGAGGATTCAGCGCAGGCTTGTATCCCCTAATCGCCCTAAGATTCGCCACTTTCTTCAAAGGTATTTTCTCTCTTTTCTTTTCTCTTATCGCGAAGATTTCTGGTTTATTTGATTTTTTTTTTCAGATACCTTATAGAATTTGTGATCGTTGATTTTTGTGCCATTAGTTGAATCTATTTCAATTAAGGGTCTTTTAGTTAGCATCATTTAATGCATTTGCAAGACATTAATTGCCTGTCTTGTATCTGTATTTGGTGAATTGAACTTTTAAACCATCTTCATGATTGAAGTTCTTTACTGAAATGCCAATCTTATTGTACTGTTCCAATAATGCTCTTCTAATTAGGTTTACTTGCGTACGGGTTGTTTTGATAGCCAGTGATGACATTGGGATTAGGCATTAACAACTTTTAGGACAGGACATAGAAAGCTTATCCATCACCTTTTTTTCCGTAATTTATTAAGATGTCTACAGGCCATACACCATACAAGTTTGTCACAACAAATGTGATTGATTTCCACCAACATTTGTGGATATGCAGAGGAGACCAACTAGGCTTGGCCTGATTGGCCTATCCATAGCCCTCTGAATCATACTATCAAGGACACCACATGAGTAAAACGGAATGTTTTCATAGGTCAATCTCACATTAGTTCCATGGAGCCTCTAAGCCAAGCCTTAATCTCTGTTAATTGAGAGAACTGCAGGAGCTAGATGCCTACCTGTAAACAATGATCACACCCTTTTTTAATGTGACTTTTTGTAATTAAAAGTAGATCTACCTTGATTTGGTAAGTTCTGAATTTATAGATGCAACTGGATGTGTATAAAATAGTGAATTCTTTTCAGGAGGGATTACAATATTATTTCATAAGCTTCTGGAGCTTTTCTTGCGATTCTTCTTTTAATTTATTGTTGGCAGTGTATGTTGGTCTTCTTAACTGTATGCTGGTGACAATATCTTTTCCCTAGTTCAATATTTGGAAAACAAAAATGTTTAGTTTACAATTTTACTCTAAAAGAGAAGATGTTTGTGATGCTTGCTGTCATAAAATTCAGGATATTTGAGGAAATCAATTTTTCTGGGTCTAATATAACATCACAAATACATCAATTGGCTTCATTGTTTTTTTGAATTCCGAAAACTTATTTGGATAGTCATGGCATATAGGAGTTTCTTCTGTCACCTGATTGGAGTTTTGTGGAAGTTCCTGGAGTCTTTGTAGTCTTTTAATCGTCAAAAAGTTAATACTCACATATAAAATTCCTTAAATGTGACATGCAATACAGTAACTAGATTGTAGATGAGTAATATTGAACATTGGAGGGCTATGTATTATTTGATGCCTTATAAACTGTTTAGGGACCTGCCCAACTTACATTTTGCCGCATAGAATCTGTCCCAATCAAGACATTTTTGGATAGACATAAGGTTTGTGAAGTGACCTGAAGAGCAGGGTACTGGTAATACCAAGCTTCCAGCTATTGTTACTCCTTGATCTTGCTTGCCACGGTTTAGTTCAGTTCTATTGGCATTTAGGACTACATTACACGTTTCATTATGCTTACTAGTTTGTAGCCAATTTAATAGTCAAGGATTAACTTCTTTTTTCTTTTTCTTTTCAACAATATAGGCGAACACGGTCTGTTTTTGACATTGCACTCAAAGTTCATCAGAATATACAACAGAGAGACATAGAAGTCGGTAGGAATCTCGGTAACTGGATTCTGCGTTGGCTGGACCGAATGAAACCTTCTGCTCAGATCCGTGGTACCTCATCACAGAAACCACCAAGTTCAAATATGAAAATGACAAAGCAGACACGCAGCTCTTCTCACCAGAAAACTCCTGTGAACGTCCAGACTTCCAGAAACCAGGATTCTGGCAGGCATCTGTTCACTGCGTCAAGAAATTTGTGGTCTAAGCCTTTTCCTACAATTGCAGTGATCATGCAGGCACCAAGACCTGCTGGGACTATAACCCAGTACAGAAATCTGTCCATCAGAGGCCCTGAAATGGCAAGTACAAATGTCGTGGGTGGCGCAAGGGGCTTTGATGGAGTTATTAGGAAGGACATAATGCAGTACTTGCTGCAATATTGACGGTGACAGATACTTCTGTTCGGGTTTTACGTGATGGGTCGTTCAGTTTTTGAAATCCTTGCAGGAAATTGGCTGATGTTGAAATGAGAGGAGATACTGTTTTGTCTAAGACCATTGGCCGAAACCTTTTATTTTTTTCATTGCATTTTGGTAATAATCGTTCTTTCTGGTTTTTGTCCATTCTATGTCCTCTTGCAATTTGATAATTTTCTTGACGAGAAATGTTTTTGAATGGACTCTCATCTCACCCATGTTTATTCTGTGATAAACTACTCCACAAAGGTAGAACCTCAAGAATTGGGAAGTTTATGTATCTATATGGGAATAACCAATATTTTCCTTCAGCACTTTTATTGTTTTCTGGGTTTACTCCCTGCACTTTTTTTTCTATACATTGAGTCCCTACGCTTTTATTTTACCATAAATTAGGTCTTTAATTTTAAATTAAGGATCCAATATATGGCAAAATAATAGTGTATTAATTTTAAATTAAGGACCTAATGTATAGAAAAAATAAAAATGTAGGGACTCAATTTATACAAATGAAAGTGCAAGAGTAAATCCAGAAAATAATAAAAGTGCAAGGAAAAAAATATGGGTTATTCCATCTATATGTGAATAAGAGGAATAAAAATAGAGAAATTTACAAGATTAGACTAGTTTTGCGGCTGATTTACATTGAAATACCCTAATTTTTTTATTGCTTACATGCATACCCTTTTTCCTTTTTATCCGTGTTTTTTTATTTTGTTTTCATAATATTTAAATTAATTTGTACTGTTTAATTATAGTACTATTGTTATTTTCATATTGATAATGGATCTTTTTTAACAATGTATTTTTACTTAAATATTGACTATTTTGATATGGAATATTTTTCCCACCGATAAATTGTTACTCAAAATGTTAAATCAAAAGAGTTAATTGCAAACTTTTTTTTTCAACGAAATAAAGTAAAATGATAAAGTTTATATATATATATATATATATATATATATTATTAGATTTTTTTAATATTTTGAAGTTTATAAGAAAAAAAAATACGAATAGTATTCTTATTATATACTATTTTTAATATACAAATAATAGATGAGTAATATATTATACGTTTAATATATGGATAAGAAGACCACTAAAGATGTATAATGTGAGACCAATTTCGAACACCATGACATCATAAGAGTAATACGTTATTGTCATACATTGAATTTTGACTGTTCCCAAAAGGGTCCGATGATGAAAACAATCTTTTGAAGATAATAAGAGTCTGTTCGTTCGTATCGCCTCTGAAGTGTGCAAAAGTCTGAAAAGTCTAAAAATTCCTAGACTGAGCCTCTGAAGTGTGAAAATCGGTCACCGAATCATTAAGTCGTACTTCTATCCCACGAAATATGTACCCTCGGAATGATAAGTTGCACATTTCGAACAATCTTTGCTCACAATGACCAACTTGTTAGACCAATGTTTTTCTAGTGAGATTGAAGCTCATCTTCGGGAAAATGGAAGCTGATTTTGACATAACGGACATTGAAAACATGTCTGTAAGGCCCAAAAACCTTTAAAAACACTATGACAACTAAAAAAAGCCCCCAAAACTACCGAAAGAAGCATCACGCATGCATGTAGATGTAAGTGGTCACGTGCCCGAGCTCACAACCATGCGCTCGAGCGCATGATCATGCTCCTGAGCACATAACCATGCTCTTTAGTGTGTGATCATGCACGCAGCTATGCGCTCAACACAATGATGCGAGCTCCTGTACGCGTATGCGCATGGGTTCTAACATGTGTAGACATTCACAAAAACCCAATTTTTTTCTATAAATACTGGTCTCCACCTCCTATTATAAGGGGGCTAAACACACACATACTGAAACTTTGGCAGATTGAAGATGCATGACTCCCATTTTACACACTTTTAGCTTATTCACTGCATTTTTCTTAGGATTTTTTAGACTAACTTGAACCAAACCCAACCACATCATTGTCAGAGCACGCTTTAAAGGTATACAAATCTTCATTCTACACGTCATTTTCAACCTCTTGACGAGGACAACTTGAAAATCCCATGAAACTAAAGCTTTAAAAACTCAAAAACAAGTTCAGTCGAATCTGAAGACCAAATAATCATTTTTGCACGTTTATTTTTCAATATTTTTGCATTTTTATTGCCGCCAACAAATTGTGAAGCTGTTGTGATTTGTGTGGTGAGACTGGCTATTTTACATGCTATTTGAATAATACATGCTTTATTTTTTATCATGTTAAAATGTCATTTTGCATTCTCTAGCTCTAAAATGTAAAAAATCATGAAATATTATTTTTATATCAATTTTGCATTTTTTATAATTTTTCATCGCCTTCTGCATTTTTACTTCTTTTGAATAACTTTCATCGTAAAAATCACATTTTTATAATAAAGTTTACATTTTTACATTAATTATGTATTTCATATTCAGAAAAATATCATTTTCGTATCAAGTCTTCATTTTTATTTTCAAAATATAAAATTTATCATTTTCATGCAATTGCTGCATTCTCTACATTTACATCATATCTTCTTGATAAAAATCATATTTTACATCAAAATTTGTATTTTAGCATCGTTTCTACATATTATGTGAAAAATCATTATTTTTCACATAAAAGCCCTCATTTTGCATCCAGAAATATTAAATCTATCAATTTTTATATTTTCCTTACACTTATGATGTCAAAATCATATGTTGACATAAATTTACATTCTGACATAAATTTCACTATTTTTGCATAAGTTTTGCATTTTCAATCTAAAAATCACATCTTGCATCAAAACTGCATCTTTGTGCTAAGATGGCATCTTTTTCAATCTCCAAAATGAAAATAAGTATTTTCTCTCATCTTCACATCAAAATGCATCCAATAATGTGAAAGTTCACTTTTTAGAGCTAGAGCTTCCCTTTCGTGGTCCAATGATGCAACTGTGCATCTTTTCTTACTCTTTAATCATTTAGAAATGTTTTATCATTCCTATCATTTTCATTTCAATTTCCTACAAGTGCACTCAACTATATGCATCTATCTACTTATTCACAATTCATTGATCAAGCATCTTTTGCCTATTTGTTGTCCTAGTGGATGGATGGATAAAATTGTACATAGTTATGCTAACCTCTATTTTACAAGTGTATTCTAGATATAGGACTGGATTTACATTTCTGCACCTTTTTTCTCTTTCAAATGTATTTACTAGGAAAGTCTTGTAAATAATCGTAATTAATTTCCTTTACTTTTCGTCAATTATATGATGCCTTTATGTGCATATATAAACTAACATTACCGATACTAGGGTGTTGATGAAGCCATGTATTGAGTATTGTATAATGAGAAATAGCCAAAAAGTTGATGCGATCTCCTGAATCTAGAATCTCTGCTGGGGACAATACTCATTGAGTGGCCCGATGTTGTCTTTTTCATCTTTTCTTGATTTTTTAAAAATCAGATGGCAACTCCATGAACACAAAATGTCTTGGATCCTCCCAAGACTAAACATTATCTCTGTCTTGTAAACGGAATGGATGTCCCTTTCGGTAAAGTTGCCATGTCCCTCTTTTCACCATTTGATCGAAAAAGATTCTGAATCAAATAAGCTTTTATGTAGCTCACAGTTACACATGTGTGTGTAATCTAATTGTGTTTAGCTTTTCTAGACTTTTTTTTAATTTAATCCTTAGATAAAGAAAAATAAAAGAGTAGAAGCTGACAATGGAGCTATTTATATTTATTTTTAATATATGAATAGTATTATTCTTTATTTTTTATTTAATTAATTTAATACTATTATTATTTCATTAATTAAATACACGTTGAAGGCCAACTATTTCTTTGATAATTTTTCTAACAACATATACTTACTCAAATGATCAATTTTTATGTTTTGAAGTGTATAAAAAACAAAAAGTATACCAATAGTCTACTTGTTATATACTATTTTTAATATACGAGTAATATACGAATCATATATGAATAATATACTAATAATACACAAACAATATATGAATAATATACTATTCGTTTAGTATATGAATAAGAAGACCACTAAGGATGCATTATTTGAGACCATAACCTAACATTATGACATCATACTCCTCATCCATGATTAAATTTTGTTTCAGATTTAGGTTAATTAGATTAGTATATTTTTAATATACGAATAATATACTATTGAATACACACTCAAGGCCAACTATTTTTTTATAATTTTTCAAAAAATATATACTTACTCAAAGTATCAATTTTTTTTTATATATTTTAAGTGTATAAGAAACAAAAAAAATATAAGAATAATATATTTATTGTATACTATTTTTAACATACGAATAATATACGCATAGTATATTAGTTATATAATATATGAATAATATAGAATAGTATACTTGTTATATACTATAATGTAGTTGTTCATTTTTTAAAATTTTTTTATGTTAGAATAGTTAGTGAAATATTTTCCCATATTAATTGATAAAGAGAAGAGAAATGAAAAAGGTTTATAATAATTTATTCACCAAATAAGTTAACTTTTAGTTGGAGGAAAATATTAGAGGAAAATTTTGGACTAGAAAATATAAGTCAAAGATGGGATATGCATATGTCAATTATTTTTATTTATTTTTATTTTAGTTAATTGAAAACAATTATTTTTTATTGTATACATGCTCAAGGCAAACTATTTCTATGACAATTTTTCTAGCAATATATGCTTACTCAAATTATTAGATTTTTTCTTAAAATTTTTTTGAAGTGTATTAAAAATAAAAAATATGTGAATATTATACTTGTTATATACTTTTTTTTATCATACAAATAACATACAAATAGTATTTTTATTTTAATTAATTGAATACAATTATTTTTTATTTATTATCTGAATACACGCTCAAGGTAAACTATTTTTTTGATAGTTTTTCTAACAATATGTACTTACTTTTTATTAGATTTGCTATGTAAGAACTAAAAAAATACATGAATAGTATACTTGTTATATACTTTTTTTTAATACACAAATAATATGTAAGTAGTAAATTAATAATATATACAAATAATAAATTAAAAAATTAACAAAACTATTGATATATATATATATATATATATATATATATATTAGGGTAATTATGTAAATAATTTTTTTCTTAAATGTTATTTCCTACTTGTCTATTAGCTTTCTTCTATAAATTTTAAAAAATAACTCTGCTAATAAACTTTAATTCAAAAATAAAAAAGTAAAATGATTAATATATATGAAAAATTATAATTTACACCAAATTGGCAATATTAATATAAATATATATTATTCATATTATAGACCATATCACATATGAATATAGGCTCCCTATATATTTGATTTAATTAATATATACAAATAAATGTATATACATACAGAGGTTGGAAAGATGAACTTTTGTTGGTGTTGTACTCTGTGTTTGCTTTTTCTTTGAGTTTGTTGATGGATTCTGATGAGAAGTGGAATATTCCTTCTTTAAGCAGAGGTGCTTCAAAAGGGACTAAAAACTGTTATGGTTGGGTGAATGGAAGATTGATTATTGGACTATAACCATTAGGAAACCAATGCCTAAGAACAGGGGGGGACGTGAGAGTTTAATATCATCTCCTTGTGATTGAAAAATTTTAGAAAATGAATTAAAGAAATGCAAAAAAGAGGATCCATTGCCAATAACATGATTCATTAAACACCCAATAAAATAACCATCAACTAGATCTGTCACCTGAATTGTTAGCAAAGACCTAAAATGACCATCATGATTAAGAGCCCTATTATAATCAAAGAAACACTAGACAACCAATGGTACATAAGTAGATGAAAGAACATCGGAAACTATCATGTCAATAACAGTGTGGACAAGTCTTACTTCTGGGCTGTTAATGCAATTGCAAGGCGGCCAGCAAGTGGTAGAAATGGGCAAGTGTAAGAGTAAGTGAATGCTCGATGATGAGGAAGAAGAAAGACAACAATGATGAGCAAGTGTTGCTTGGTAACAAGGACAAGGATGATAAGGAAGATGAAGAAAATGATGAAAACAATTACCATAAAGAAAATGGAGAAGGAGAAGGAGAAGGAGGAGGAGGGGAGGGGGCACGGAAGAAAATACAAATTAAAAAAACAGACACACGTGTAATTATTTTATAAAATGGTACCATCATTTATTGAATTTTGACTGCTCCCAAAAAGGTCCAATGATGAAAATATCCCTCCAAATATGACAAGTGTCTATTCATTCGTATTGCCTCTGAAGTGTGCCATGAGTTTAAAAAGCCCGAATCGAGCAAAATCGGCTACCCAATCATTAAGTCGTACCCCAATTTTATGAATTATGAATTATCGGAAACCTCATTTCGAGCAACCGTCGCTCAAAATGTGCAACTCGTCAGACTAGTGTTCATCTCGTAAGATTGGAGTTTGACTTCGTAAAGATTGGAAGTCAATTTTTGACAAAATGGACGTCGAAAACACATCTGAAAGGCCTAAAAACTTCCGAAAGTTACTCCGGCATAGTGCGCATAATCCTAAGAAGTAGCAAATGATAAAATTTGTAGCGTGTGACCACACTCGAACACACTTTGCTCACGCATGAAAATGGAAGCTGATTTTGACAAAATAAACGTCGGAAACGCATCTGAGAGGTTCAAAAACCTTTAGAAGCAACCTCAAGATAGCACGAACATGCTTCAAAATTAGTGCATGAACACATTAATTGCACGTAATCACACACCTGAGCGCGTGATCACCACCCTCAAGGTTTGATCACGTGCCTCTAAAGTGTGATTACGCTTCCTAATGTGCATTTTCCCTTTTTTCCCTATTTTTTCCCTATAAATAGGGGTCTCAATCTCCCATTTGAAGAGGGGGGGGGGGGTAGCAGAGCCAAGAAAGCATACACATACACTGAAATACTATCGAATTGAAGACTCAAGAGTCCTAATTCACACACTTTTAGCCCACCTTATGCATTTTTCGTAAAATTTTTAAACCGCTTTTGAACCAAACCCAACCACATCTTTGTCAAAGCATGCTTCAAAGGTATACGAAT
>CATIWM010360838.1:0-25613 GCA_949671775.1 Mallotus repandus
CAAAATAACATAGTTATGAACTTAAATAAGTGATTTCAGCCCATATACAAGCCCAAATTAGTTTTCATTTATTTGGACTTGCAAAACATTAAACAAAGCCCATTCAATTGTGTTTTCACTTGGGCCAATCCTAGCTTGATATACTGGACTTCCTTGACTAGCCCAATCTTGCATATAGCCAATTAAGGCTTCTTGTAGCTTCTGGGACCTTAACCTTGTAATTGGGCCTTGTGGCATGATTAAAGGATCCTTAGCTTTATCTTTGGGTTCTTGTTGTCCTCTCCATCAAGTCCATCTTCAAGCTTGGCCATGTCCATATCAGTAAGTTTGAGTAAAAAATAAATTATTATGAGTAGAAGGAAAGGTATACTAAGTTAAGAATTAAAACATGGCTTTTGAACTTCCATGACAATAATAGTAGACTTGTTAGATATAGTATAAATATCGATGTGCATTTGTCACCTTGAGGTCAGAAGGTATATGCAATAAATATTAGCCTTTTATGAATTGTTGTATTTTTACATTTTTTTATTTACATTTAAATGCCAAGAGATCAAGAAGTCATACATAGTTGAACATAAATACTAATTTCAACTACCACTATTGTTATTAGAGTCAGTCTAATAACCCTAATTCAATAACTAAGTACTTGGATTATAGTTTATTCTGATTCTCCACACTCAGCTTTTTATGTTTTTGCTATATAGACTTTACCTGTGGCACATCTTCTATATTAACAAGTGAGCTATGACAATATCTAGTAGAGGATAAGGAATTGGAGCTGCACCACCTTCACAACCAAGCCTATATAGAGAAATTTTTGTCAAATACAACTACGATGGTAATAAAATGGGTGTTATTACTAATACACAAACTCAATGTGTTTTGGGCACCAACACCTTGCAACTAGGAAGGGATGAAAGATTTCAATATTATTTTTTCGCTTGATCCTAGCCCACATAATTTCATTATTACCTCTTTGATAACAAAATAAAATTGGTTTGCACCAACCATTTGAATGTAGTTTTAAGATTAGTTAGCCAAAAGCCCTGTTTTAGTTCTTGATTTGTATACTTCTACTCCCAACAATTCAGTTCCGATTCAACCTCACTTTGTTCATTAAGATTTTTAGAAGATCATGTCATTTTTTTCTTATCTCCATAGTCAAAACTTTAATATTAACAATTTAATTGTTTTGTCAAATAGTGAAGTCAATTTTTGGAGTCACTTGTTTGACGAGCCTACTGAGGTAAAAAACATACACAAAACTTGACTTCACTATTTCTCAAAACATCCAAATTGTTAATGTCAAATGTACCTAGTAAAGATATTGACCATGGAGATAAGAAATAAAGGACATTAGATCTTTATTATCTTCTCAAAATCATCATGAAGAAAGTAAGTTCGAATAAAAACTATATTATTGGGAGTAGAAAGAAAAGTATACTGAGTTAAGAACTAAAACATGGCTTCTGAATGTTCATGACAATAATAGTTGACTACTTAGATATATTAGAAATATTGTTGTGCATTTGTCATCTGGAGGTCAGATGGTATATGTAATAAATATTAGCCATTTATTTACATCTAAAGGCTAAGAGATCAAGAAGTCGTATATAGTTGAACGTAAATAGGCACTTAAACTACCATTATTGCGATTAAAGTCATTCTAACTACCCCTATTCAACAACTAAGTACTTGGATTATAATTTATTCTACTTCTCCAAACTGAGCTTATTTTTTTCTACGTGGACTTTACAATATGTTTCTTTTTTTTCCCTTTCTTGAGCTACTTCACCTCTAGTACTTCTTCCTCATTCACAAGTGAGCTGTGAGAATATCCTGCAAGCTTCTATTGAGAAGTTTTTGTTAAATACATTTACGATGGTAATGAAATGTGTGTTATTACTAATACACAAATTCAATGTGTTTCAGAGACTAAAACCTTGCAACTAGGAAGGGATGAAAGATTTCAGCATTATTTTTTCGCTTCATCTCACACCACATAATTACATTGTTACCTCTTGGATAACAAAATAAAAATATTTTACAGTAGCCATTTGAATGTAGTTTTAAGATTAGTTAGCCAAAAGCTCTGTTTTGTTTGTTGACTTGTGTACTTCTACTCCCAACAATTCAGTTCCTATTAAACCTCACTTTGTTCATCAAGATTTTTAGAAGATCGTGTCTTTTGTTTCTTATATCTATAGTAAAAACTTTAATATTAGCAAGTAGATTATTTTGTCAAATAGTGATGTCAAGTTTTGGAGTCTATTATTTGATGAGGCTACTGAGGTCAACGAAATACAAAAAATTTTACTTCACTACTTCACAAAACAACTAAATTGTTAATGTCAAATGTACCCAGTAATGTTTTGGCCATGGACATAGGAAATAAAAGACACTAGATCTTTTATGATCTTCTCAATATCTTTATAAAGAAAGTAAATTATTGGGAGTGGAAGGAAAAGTATACTGAGTTAAGAACTAAAATGTGGCATTTGAATGTTCATGACAATAATAGTAGACTTCTTAGATATAGTAAAAATATTGTTGTGCATTTGTCACTTGGAGGTCAGAAGGTATATGCATTAAATATTAGTCTTTTCTGAATTACTTTATTTTTACATTTTTTATTTACATCTAAAATCCAAGAGATCAAGAACTTGTAGATAGTTGAACATAAATAGGCACTTCAGCTACCGCTATTGCTATTAGAGTCACTCCAACTACCCCTATTCAACAACTAAGTACTTGGATTATAATTTATTCTACTTCTCCAAATTAAGCTTTTTATTTTTTTCTATGTAGACTTTACTTTCTGTTTCTTTTTTTTCCTTGATTGAGCTACTTCACCTCTCGTACTTCTTCCCTCATTCACAAGTGAGCTTCGAAAATATCTAGTAGAGGCCAAGGAAGTGGAGCAGCACCACCTCCAGAACAAAGCCTATGTTGAGAAGTTTTTGTCAGACATGTCTACAATGGTAATGAAATGGGTGTTATTACTAATACACAAACTCAATCTGTTTTGGATACTAACACCTTGCAACTAGGAAGGGATGAAAGATTTCAAGATTATTTTTTTACTTGATCCCACCCCACATAATTACGTTGTTACCTCTTGGATAACAAAATAAAAATGTTTTACACCAGCCATTTGAATGTAGTTTTAAGATTAGCTAGCCAAATGCCCTGTTTTACTTCCTTACTTGTATATTTCCACTCCTAACAATTAAGTTCCTATTCAACCTCACTTTGTTCATCAAGATTTTTAGAAGATCATGCCTTTTGTTTCTTATTTCCATAGTCGAAATTTTATTATTAACAATTTGATTATTTTATCAAATAGTGAAGTCAGGTTTTGGAGTCTCTTATTTCATAAGCCTATTGTGGTAAAAAAAAAATACGCAAAACTTCACTTCACTATTTCAAAAAATAACCAAATTATTAATGTTAAATGTAACCAGTAAAGATTTGACCACGGATGTAAGAAATAAAAGACACTAGATCTTTTGTGATCTCCTGAAAATCTTGATGAACAAAGTAAGTTCGAATAAAAACTAAATTATTGGGAGTAGAAGGAAAAGTATGCTGAGTTAAAAACTAAAGCATGGCTTTTGAATGTTCATGACAATAATAGTAGACTTCTTAGATATATTAAAAATATTGTTGTGCATTTGTCACCTAGAGGTCAGAAGGCATATGCATTAACTATTAGCCTTTTATGAGTTGCGTTTTTTTACTTTTTTTTTATTTACATCTAAAGGCCAAAAGATCAAGAAGTCGTACATAGTTAAACATAAATAGGCACTTCAATTACGACTGTTGCTATTAGAGTCACTCAGACTACCCTTATTCAACAACTAAGTACTTGGGTTATAATTTATTCTAGTCCTCCACACTCAGCTTTTTTTTTTCTATGTAGAATTTACCTTATGGTTCTTTTTTTACCTTTCTTGAGCTACTTCACCTCTGGTACTTCTTCCCCATTCACACGTGAGCTATGAAAATATCTAGCAAAGGACAAGGAAGTGGAGTAGCACCACCTCCATAACCAAGCCTATATTGTGAAGTTTTTGTACAATATAACTACGATGGTAATGAAACGGGTGTTATTACTGATTTACAAACTCAATGTGTTTTGGACGCTAATACCTTGCAACTACGAAGGGATCAAAGATTTCAACATTATTTTTTTGCTTGATCCTACCCCATGTAATTACATTGTTACCTCGTGAATAACAAAATAAAAATATTTTACACCAACCATTTGAATGTAGTTTTAAATTAGTTACCAAAAAGCCCTGCTTTAGTTCTTGACATGTATACTTCTACTCCTAACAATTTAGTTTGTATTGAACCTCACTTTGTTCATCAATATTTTTAGAAGATCGTGACTTTTATTTCTTGTTTCCATAGTCAAAACTTTAATATTAACAATTTTTGTGAAATAGTGAAGTCAGGTTTTGGAGTCACTTAATCGATGAGCCTACTGAGGTAAAAAAAATGCTCAAAACTTGACTTCATTTTTTAAAAAAACAACTAGATTGTTAATGTGAAATGTACCCAGTGATGATTTGACCATGGACATAAGAAATAAAAGACATTATAAATTTAATGATATTCTCAAAATTTTCATGAAGAAAGTAAGTTTCAATAAAAACTAAAAATTGGGAGTGGAAGGAAAGCTATATTGAGTTAAGAACTAAAACATGACTTTTGAATATTCATGACAATAATAATAGACTTCATAGATATAGTAGAAATATTACTGTCCATTTGTCACCTAGAGATCAGAAGGTATTTGCATTAAATATTAGCTTTTTATGGATTGCTTTATTTTTACATTTTTTTACTTACACCTAAAGGCCAAGAGATCAAGAAGTCGCACATAGTTGAACATAAATAGGCACTTTAGCGACCACCATTCTTATTAGAGTCACTCCACTACCCTTATTCAACAGCTAAGTACTTAGATTATAACTTATTCTACTTCTCGACACTGAGCTTTTTATTTTTTTCTTTGTAGACTTTACATTCTTTTCTTTTTTTCCCTTTCCCGAGCTACTTCACGTCTAGTACTTCTTCCTCATTCATAAGTGAGCTATGACAATATCCAACTGATGACAAGGAAGTGGAGCTCCACCACCTCCACAAGCAAGCCTATATTGAGAAGTTTTTGTCAAATACAACTATGATGCTATTGAAACATGTGTTATTACTAAAACACAAACTCAATGTGTTTTGGACGCTAACACCTTGCAACTAGGAAGGGATGAAAGATTTCAACATTATTTTACCTCTTTATCCCACCCTATATAATTACATTGCTACCTATTTGATAACAAAATAAAAATGTTTTACGCCAACCATTTGAATGTAGTTTTAAGATTAGTTAGCGAAAAGTCTTGTTTTAGTTCATAACTTGTATACTTCTATTCCCAACAGTTCAGTTCCTATTCAACCTCACTTTGTTCATCAAGATTTTTACAGGATCGTTTCTCTTTGTTTCTTATTTTGATAGTCAAAACTTTAATATTAACAATTTGATTGTTTTGTCAAATAGTAAGTCAAGTTTTGGAGTCTCTTATTCGATGAGCATACTGAGGTAAAAAAAATACACAAAACTTGACTTCAATATTTCACAAAACCTCCAAATTGTCAATGTCAATTGTACCAAGTGAAGATTTGACCATAGACATAAGAAAGAAAAGACACTAGATCTTTATGATCTTCTCGAAATCTTCATGAAGAATGTAACTTCGAATAAGAATTAAATTATTGGGATTAGAAGGAAAAGTATACTGAGTAATTAACTAAAACATGGCTTTTGAATGTTTATGACAATAATAGTAAACTTCTTAGATATAGTAGAAATATCGTTGTGCATTTGTCAAATGGAGGTTAGAAGGTCTATGCACTAAAATTAGACTTTCATGAATTGCTTTATTTTTACAATTTTTTGATTTACATCTAAAGGCCAAGAGATCAAGAAGTCATTCATAGTTGAACATAAATAAGCACTTCAACTACCACTATTGTTATTAAAGTCACTCCGACTACTCCTATTCAACAACTAAGTACTTGGATTGTAATTAATTATACTTCTCCATACTCAGCTTTTCATTTTTTTTCAATGTAGACTTCACTTTCTCTTTCTTTTTTTTTTTTGTCTTTCTTGAGCTACTCCACCTCTGGTACTTCTTCCTCATTAACATGGGAGCTATGACAATATCCAATAGAGAATAAGGAAATAGAGATGCATCACCTCCACAACCAAGCCTATATTGAGAAGTTTTTGTCAAATACAACTACGATGGTAATGAAACGGGTGTTATTACCAATACACACACTCAATATGTTTTAGACGCTAACACCTTACAACAAGGAAGGGATGAAAGATTTCAACATTATTTTTTTTCTTTATCACACCCCCACATAATTACATTGTTACCTATTGGATAACAAAGTAAAAAAATTTTACACTAACCATTTGAATGTGATTTTAAGATTGGTTAGCCAAAAGCCCTATTTTAGTTCTTTACTTGTATACTTCTACTCAGAACAATTCAGTTCCTATTCAACCTCACTTTAATCATCAAGATTTTTCGAAGATCCTGTCGTTTATTTCTTATTTCCATCGTCAAAACCTTAATATTAATAATTTGGTTAGGAGGTATAGGCATTAAATATTAGCCTTTTATGAATTGTTTTATTTTTACAATTTTTTTTATTTACATATAAAGGCCTAGATATCAAGAAGTCGTACATAGTTGAACATAAATAGGCACTTCAACTACCACTATTGTTGTTAGAGTCACTCCGACTACACCTATTCAATCACTAAGTACTTGGATTATAATTTATTATACTTCTCCACACATAGCTTTTATTTTTTCCTATGTAGACTTTACTTTCTGTTTCCTTTTTTTTTTCCTTTCCTGAGCTACTGCACCTCTGGTACTTCTTCCTCATTAATATGGGAGCTATGACAATATCCAGTAGAGGACAAGGAAATGGAGCTGCACCACCTCCACATCTAAGCCTATATTGAGAAGTTTTTGTTAAATACAATTACAATGGTAATGAAACAAGTGTTATTACCAATACACAAACTCAATGTGTTTTGGGCGCTAACACCTTGTAACTAGGAAGGGATGAAAGATTTCAACATTATTTTTTTTCTTGATCACAGCGCACATAATTACATTTTTACCTCTTGGATAACAAAGTTAAAAAGTTTTACACTAATGATTTGAATGTGATTTTAAGATTGGTTAGTCAAAAGCCTTGTTTTAGTTCTTGACTTGCATACTTGTACTCAGAACAATTCAGTTCCTATTCAACCTCACTTTAATCATCAAGGTTTTTCAAAGATCTTTTCTTTTATTTCTTATTTCCATAGTCAAAACCTTAATATTAACAATTTGATTGGTTTGCCAAAAACTGAAGTCAAGTTTTGGAGTCTCTTATTCGATAAGCCTACTGATTTAAAAAAAATACATAAAACTTAACTTCACTATTTCACAAAATAATCAAATTGTTAATGTTAAATGTACCTAGTGAAGATTTGAACATGGTCATAAAAAAAACACTAGATCTTTATGAAGAATGTAAGTTCGAATAAAAATTAAATTATTGGGAGTAAAAGGAAAAGTATAATGAGTTAAGAACTAAAACATGGTTTTTCAATGTTCATGACAATAATAGTAGACTTCTTAAATGTAGTAGAAATATCATTGTGCATTTGTCACGTGGAGGTTAAAAGGTCTATGCACTAAAATTAGCATTTTATTAATTGCTTTATTTTTACAATTTTTTTTTTTTTTGACTAAAGACCAAGAGATCAAGAAGTCGTACATAGTTGAACATAAATAGGCACTTCAACTACCACTATTGTTGCTAGAGTCACTCTGACTACCCCTATTCAACAAGTAAGTACTTGGACTATAGATTATTATACTTCTCTACACTCAAGCTTTCTATTTTTTTCTATGTAGACTTTACTTTCTTTATTTTTCTTTCCTGACCTACTGCACCTCTGGTACTTCTTCCTCATTAACTTGGGAGCTATGACCATATCCAGCAGAGGACAAGGAAATGGAGCTGCTCCACCTCCACAACCAAGTCTATAGTGAGACATTTTTGTCAAATACAACTACGATGGTAATGATACGGATGTTGTTACTAATACACAAACTCAATGTGTTTTGGATGCTAACACCTTGTAACTAGGAAGAGATGAAAGATTTCAAGCTTATTTTTTTACTCGATCACACCCCACAAAATTACATTATTACCTCTTGGATAACAAAGTAATAATGTTTTGTACTAACCATTTGAATGTGATTTTAAGATTGGTTAGCCAAAAGCCCTATTTTAGTTCTTGACTTGTAAACTTCTGCTCACAACAATTCAGTTCCTATTCAACCTCACTTTAATCATCAAGGTTTTTGGAAGATCGTGTCTTTTATTTCTTCTTTCTGTAGTCAAAACTTTAATATTAACAATTTGATTATTTTGCCAAGTAGTGAAGTCAAGTTTTGGAGTCACTTATTCGATAAGCCTACTGATTTCAAAAAAATATACAAAACTTGACTTTACTCTTTTATAAAATAACCAAATTGTTAATATCAAATGTACCCAGTAAAGATTTGACAATGGACATAATAAATAAATTACGCTAGATCTTTTATGATCTTCTCAAAATCTTCATGAAGAAAGTAAGTTCGAATGAAAATGAAATTATTAGGAGTAGAAGGAAAATAAGTTCAAATAAAAATTAAATTATTAGGAGTAGAAGGAAAAGCATACTGAGTTAACAACTAAAACGTGGCTTTTGAAGGTTCATGACAATATTAGTAAATTTCTTAGATATAGTAAAAATATTGTTGTGCATTTGTTGCCTACAGGATAGAAAGTATATGCATTAAATATTAGCCTTTTATGAATTGATTTATTTTTATATATTTTTTTATTTACATCTAAAGGCCAAGAGATAAAAAAGTCGTATGTAGTTGAACATAAGTAGGCACTTCAACTACCACTATTATTATTAGAGTCACTCCAAGTACCCCTATTCAACAACTAAGTGCTTGGATTATAATTTATTCTACTTCTCCACTCTCTACATTTTTTTTCTATATAGACTTTACTTTATGTTTATTTTTTTCCTTTGCTGAGCTACTTCACCTCTGGTAATTCTTTCTCATTCATAAGTGAGGTATGACAATATCCAGTAGTGGACAAGGAAGTGGAGCTGCACCACCTCTACAACCAACCTCATATTGAGAAGTTTTTGACATATACAACTACAATTGTAATGAAACGATGTTATTACTAATGCAAAAAATCAATGTGTTTTGGACACTAACACTTGCAACTCATAAGGGATGGAAGATTTCAACATTATTTTTTTGCTTGATCCCACCCCACATAATTACATTTTACCTCATCGATAAGAAAATAAAAATGTCTTACACCAACCATTTGAATGTAGTTTTAAGTTTAGTTAGCCAAAAGCCATGTTTTAGTTCTTGACTTGTATATTTCCACTCCCAACAATTCAGTTCCTATTCAACCTCACTTTGTTCATCAAGATTTTTAGAAGATTGTGTCTTTTATTTCTTATTTCCATAGTCAAAACTTTAATATTAACAATTTGATTGTTTTGTCAAATAGTGAAGTAAAGTTTTGGAGTCTCTTATTCGATGAGCCTACCGAGGTCAAAAAAATTCACAAAACTTGACTATAGTATTCCACAAAACAACCAAATTGTTAATGTCAAATGTACCCAGTAAAGATTTGACCATGGATATAAGAAAAATAAAGTCGATAGATCATTTATGATCCTCTCGAAATCTTCATGAAAAAAGTAAGCTCGAAAAAAAACTAAATTATTGGGAGATGAAGGAAAAGTATACTTAGTTAAGAACGAAAACATGGCTTTTGAATGTTCATGACAATAATAGTAGGCTTCCTAGATATAGTAGAAATATTGCTATTCATTTGTCGCCTGGAGGTCAGAAGGTATATGCATTAAATAATAACCTTTTATGAATTGCTTTATTTTTACATTTTTTTACTTTAAATCTAAAGGCCAAGAGATTAAGAAGTTGTACATAAATAGGCACTACGACTACCACTATTGTTGTTAGAGTCACTCCGACTACCCCTATTCAACAGCTAAGTACTTAGATTAAAATGTGGACTGGACTTTCACTTTATTTTTTTTCCTTTCCTGAGCTACTACACCTCAAGTACACATTCCTTATTCACATGTGAGCTTTGAAAATATCCAACAAAGGATAAAGAAATGGAGCTACACCACCTTTACAACCAAGCCTATATTGAGAAGTTTTTGTCAAATACAACTACGATGGCAATGAAACGAGTGTTATTACTAATACACAAACTCAATGTGTTTTGGACACTAACACCTTGCAACTAGGAAGGGATGAATGACTTCAACATTTTTTTTTGTTTGATCCCACCTCACATAATTACATTGTTACCTCTTGGATAACAAAATAAAATTGTTGACTTCACTATTTCACAAAACAACCAAATCGTTAATGCTAAATCTACCCAGTAAAGATTTGACCATGGTCATAGGAAATAAAAGACACTAGATCTTTCATGATCTTCTGAAAATCTTCATGAAAATAGTAAGTTCGAATAAAAACTAAATTATTAGGAGTAGAAGGAAAAGTATACTGAGTTAAGAACTAAAACATGGCTTTTGAATGTTCATGACAATAATAGTAGACTTCTTAGATACAATAGACATATTGCTATGCATTTGTGACCTACAGGTCAGAAGGTATATGCATCAAATGTTAGCCTTTTATGAATTGCTTTATTTTTACATATTTTTATTTACATCTAAAGGCCAAGAGATCAAGAAGTTGTACATAGTCGAACATAAATAGGCACTTCAACTATCACTATTATTATTAGAGTGACTCCAACTATCCCTATTCAACAACTAAGTACTTGTATTAAAATTTATTATACTTCTCGACACATAGCTTTTTATTTATTTTTTCTATATAGACTTTACTTTCTGTTTCTTTTTGTTCCTGACCTGGGCAATTGCTCCTCTAGTACTTCTTCCTCATTCATATGTGAGCTATAACAATATTCAGCAGAGGACAAGGAAATGGAGCTGCACCGCCACCACAATGAAGCCTATATTTAGAAGTTTTTATCAAATACAACTATGATGATAATGAAATGGGTGTTATTACTAATACACAAACTAAATGTGTTTTGGACGCTAACACCTTGTAACTAGAAGGGACGAAATATTTCAGCATTATTTTTTTGCTTGATCCCACACCACATAATTACATTGTTACCTCTTGGATAACAAAATAAAAATGTTTTACACCTACCATTTGAATGTAGTTTTAAGATTAGTTAGTCAAAAGCCATGTTTTAGTTCTTAACTTATACACTTCTACTCCCAAGAATTCACTTCCTATTCAACCTCACTTTGTGCATCAAGATTTTCAGAAGATCGTATAATTTATTTCTTATTTCCATTGTAGAAACTTTAATATTAACAATTTGATTGTTTTGTCAAATAGTGTAGTTAAGTTTTGGAGTCTCTTATTCGATGAGCCTACTAAGGTAAACAAAAAAATACACAAAACTTAACTTCACCATTTCACAAAATAACAAAATTGTTAATGTCAAATGTACGCAGTAAAGTTTTGACCATGGACAAAAGAAATAAAAGACACTAGATTTTTATGATCATCTCAAAATCTTTATAAAGAAAGTAAGTTGGAATAAAAATTAAATTATTGGGAGTAAAAGGAAAAGTATACTAAGTTAAGAACTAAAACATGGCTTTTGAATGTTCATAACAATAATAGTAGACTTGTTAGATGTAGTAGAAACATTGTTGTGCATTTGTCATCTGGAGGTAAGAAGGTATATGCAACAAATATTAGCCTTTTATTAATTGCTTTATTTTTACATTTTTTTATTTACATCTAAAGGCTAAGAGATTAAGAAGTCATACATAGTTGAGTATAATGAGGGACTTCAATTACAACTATTGTTATTATAGTCACTCTAACTACCCTAATTCAACAACTAAGTACTTGGATTATAATTTATTATACTTTTACACGTTTAAGTTTTATTTTTTTCTGTGTAGACTTTACTTTCTCTTTCTTTTTTTTTCCCTTTCCATAGCTACTACAACTCTAGTAATTCATCCTTATGCACATGTGACCTATGACAATATCTAGCAGAGGACAAGGAAGTAGAGCTACACCACCTCAACAACCAAGCCAATATTGAGAAGCTTTTTTCAAATACAACTGCGATGGTAATGAAATGGGTGTTATTACTAATACACAAACGCAATGTGGTTTAGATGCTGACATCTTGAAACTAGGAGGGGATGAAAGATTTCAACATTATTTTTTTGCTTGATCCCACCCCATATAATTATATTTTCACCTCTTAGATAACAAAATAAAAATGTTTTACACTAACCATTTGTCAGTAGATTTAAGATTTGTTTGCCAAAAGCCCTGTTTTAGTTTTTGACTTGTATACTTCTACTCCCAACAATTTAGTTCCTATTCAACCTCACTTTATTCATCAAGATTTTTAGAAGATCGTGTCTTTTATTTTTTATACCTATAGTGAAAACATTAATATTAACAAGTTCATTGTTTTTTCAAAAAGTGAAGTCGAGTTTTGGGGTCTCTTATTCGATGAGCCTACTGAGGTAAAAAAAATACACAAAACCTGATTTCATTATTTCACAAAACAAGCAAATTGTTAATGTCAAATGTACCCAGTAAAGCTTTGACCATGGATATAACAAATAAACGACACTAGATCTTTTATGATATTCTCAAAATCTTCGTGAATGAAGTAAGTTCAAATAAAAACTAAATTATTGGGATTAAAAGGAAAAGTATATTGAATTAAGAATTAAAACATGACTTTTGAATGTTCATGATAATAATAGTAGACTTCTTAGGTATAGTAGAAATGTTGTTGTGCATTTGTCACATGTAGTTCAGAAGGTATATGCATTAAATATTAGTCTTTTATGAATTACTTTATTTTTACACATTTTTTTATTTACATCTAAAGGCCAAGAGATCAAGAAGTCATATATAGTTCAACTTAAAGAGGCACTTCAACTACCACTATTGTTATTAGAGTCACTCTAACTATCGCTATTCAACAAATAAGTGATTGGATTATAATTTATTCTACTTCCCCATACTCAACTTTTTATTTTTTTTCTCTGAAGACTTTACTTTCTGTTTCTTTTTTTCCTTTCCTGAGGAACTTCACCTTTGGTACTTCTTCCTTATTGACATATGAGTTATGACAATATCCAACAAAGGTCAAGGAAGTGAAGTTGCACCACCTCCACAACCAAGCCTATTTTGAGAATTTTTTGTCAAATACATCTACGATGGTAATGAAATGGGTGTTATTACTAATACACAAACTCAATGTGTTTTGGATGGTAACACCTTACAACTAGGAAAGGATGAAAGATTTCAACATTATTTTTTCGCTTGATCCTACCCCATATAATTACAGGGTTACCTGTTGGATAACAAAATAAAAATTCTTTACACTAATAATTTTAATGTATTTTTAAGATTAATTAGCCAAAAGCCCTATTTTAGTTGTTGACTAGTATACTTCTACTCCCAATAATTCAGTTCCCATTCAACATCACTTTGTTCATCAAGATTTTTAGAAGGTAATGTCTTTTATTTCTTTTTTCTATTGTCAAAACTTTAATATTAATAATTTGACTGTTTTGTCAAATAGTGAAGTCATGTTTTGGAGTCTCTTATTCGATGAGCCTAATGAGGTCAAAAAAATTCACAAAACTTGACTTCACTATTTCTCAAAATAACAAAATTGTCAATGTCAAGTGCACCCAGTAACGATTTGACCATGGTAACAATAAATAAAAGACACTAGACCTTTTATGATCTTCTCAAAAACTTCATGAAGAAAGTATGTTCGAATAAAAACTAAATTATTGGGAGTAGAAGGAAAAGTAGATCGAGTTAAGAACTAAAACATGGCTTTTGAATGTTCATGACAACAATAGTAGACTTCTTGGATATAGTAAAAATAGTAGATTTCTTAGATATAGTAGAAATATTGCTGTGCATTTGTCAGCTGGAGGTTAGAAGGTATATACACTAAATATTAGCCTTTTATGAATTGCTTTCTTTTACATTTTTTTTTATTTACATCTAACGGCCAAGAGATCAAGAAGTGGTACATAGTTGAACATAGATAGGCACTTAAACTACAACTATTAAAAAATTAAGTACTTGGATTATAATCTATTCTACTTCTCCACACTCAGCTTTTTATGTTTTTTCTACGTAGACTTTACTTTTTATTTTTTTCGTTTCCTGAGCTACTTCATCTCTAGTACTTCTACCTTATTCCCAAGTGAGCTATGACAATATCCAACAGAGTATAAGGAAGTGGAGCTACACCACCTCCACACCAAGCCTATATTGAGAAGTTTTTGTTAAATACAACTACGATGGTAATGAAATTGGTGTTATCACTAATACACAAACTCAATGTGTTTTGAACACTAAAACCTTGCAATTAGGAAGGGATGAAAGATTTCAACAATATTTTTTTTCTTGATCGCACCCCTTATAATTACATTGTTACCTCTTGGATAACAAAATAAAAATGCTTTACACTAAAAATTTGAATGTGGTTTTAAGATTAGTTACCCAAAAGCCCTGTTTTAGTTGTTGACTAACATACTTCTACTCCCAATAATTCAGTTCCTATTCAATCTCACTTCATTCATCAAGATTTTTAGAAGGTCATGTCTTTTATTTCTTATTTCCGTAGTCAAAAATTTAATATTAACAAATTGACTGTTTTGTCAAATAGTGAAGTCATATTTTGGAATCTCTTAGTTGATGAGCCTAACGAGGTTAAAAAAATTCACAAAACTTCAATTCACTATTTCTCAAAATAACAAAATTGTTAATGTCAAGTGTACACAGTAAAGATTTCACCATGGACATAAGAAATAAAAGACATTAGACCTTTTATGATCTTCTCAAAATCATCAAGAAGAAAGTTGGTTCGAATAAAAATTAAATTATTAGGAGTAGAAGAAAAAGTATACTCAGTTAAGAACTAAAACATGGTTGTTAAATGTTCATGACAATAATAGTAGACTTCTTAGATATAGTAGAAATAGTAGACTTCTTAGATAAAGTAGAAATATTGCCATACATTTGCCACCTGGAGGTCAGAAGGCATATGCATTAAATATTTGCCTTTTTATGAATTGCTTTCTTTTACATATTTTTTATTTACATCTAAGGGCCAAGAGATCAAAAAGTCATACATAGTTGAATTTAAATAGGAACTTCAACTACCACGATTGTAATTAGGGTCATTCCAACTACCCCTATTCAACAACTAAGTACTTGGACTATAATTTATTCTACTACTCAACACTTAACTTTTTATGTTTTTTCTATGTAGATTTTACTTTCTATTTTTTGCCTTTCCTAAGCTACTTCACCTCTAGTACTTCTACCTCATTCACAGCAGACGACAAGGAAGTGGAGTTGCACCACCTCCACAACCAAGCCTATATTGACAAGTTTTTGTCAAATACAACTACGATGGTAATGAAATGGGTGTTATTACTAATACACAAACTCAGTGTGTTTTGGACGCTAACACCTTGCAACTAGGAAGGGATGAAAGATTGCAACATTATTTTTTTCCTTAGTCCCACCCCACATAATTACATTGTTACGTCTTGGATAACAAAATAAAAATATTTTAAACCAACCAACCTTTTGAATGTTGTTTAAAGATTAGTTCGCTAAAAGCCCTATTTTAGTTCTAGACTTGTAAACTTCTACTCCCAACAATTTTGTTCCTATTTAACCCTACTTTTTCCAACAAGATTTTTAGAAAATCATGTCTTTTATTTCTTATTTACAAGGTAAAAAATTTAATGTTAACAATTTTATTGTTTTTTCAAATAGCAAAGTGAAGTTTTGGAGTCTCTTATTCGATGAGCCTACTGAAGTAAAAAAATACACAAAACTTGACTTCACTACATCATAAAACAACCAAATTGTTAATGTCAAATGTACCTAGTAAAGATTTGACCATGGAGATAGGAAATAAAAGACACTAGATCTTTTATGATTTTCTCAAAATCTTCATGAGGAAAGTAAGTTTGAATAAAAACTAAATCATTGGGTGTAGAGGGAAAAGTATACTGAGTTAAGAACTAAAGCATGGCTTTTTAATGTTCATGACAATAATAGTAGACTTCTTAGATATAACATAAATATTATGTTACATTTGTAACTTTGTGGTCAGAAGGTATATGCATTAAATATTAGTCTTTTATGAATTGCTTTATTTTTAAATTTTTTTATTCATATCTAAAGGGCAAGAGATGAAGAAGTCGTACATAGTTGAACTTAAATAAGCACGTCAACTACCACTATTGTTATTAGAGTCATTCCTACTACCCATATTCAACAACTAAGTACTTGGATTATATTTTATTCTACTTCTCCACACTTAGTGTTTTTTTTTTCTGTGTAGACTTTATTTTTTGTTTCATTTTTTTCCTTTCCTGAGTTACTTCACCTCTAGCACTTCTTGGTCATTCACTAATGAGCTATGACAGTGTCCAGCTGAGGACAAGAAAGTAAATTTACATCACTTCCACAATCATGCCTATATATTGAGAAGTTTTTGTCAAATACAGGTACGATGGTAATGAAAAGGGTGTTATTACTAATACAAAAACTCAATGTGCTCTATATGCTAACGCCTTGCAATTAGGAAGGGGTGAAAGATTTCAACTTTATTTTTTCGTTTGGTCCCATCCCACATATTTACATTATTAACTCTTGGATAAAAAAATAAAAATATTTTACACCAGTAATTTGAATCTAGTTTTAAGATTAGTTAGCCAAAATCCTTGTTTTAGTTCTTGACTTGTATACTTCCACCCCCAACAATTCAATTCCTATACAACCTCACTTTGTTCGTCAAGATTTTTAGAAGATCGTGTCTTTTATTTCTAATTTACATAGTCAAAACCTTAATATTAATAATTTGATTATTTTGTCAAATAATGAAGTCAACTATTGAAGTCTCTTATTCGATGAGCCTAATATTGTAAAAAAAACCACAAAACTTGACTTCACTACTTCATAAAACAATCAAATAGTTAATGTCAAATGAACCCAGTAAAGATTTGACCATAGACATAAGAAATAAAAGACACTAGATCTTTTATGTTCTTCTCAAAATCTTCATGAAGAAAGGAAGTTCGAATGAAAACTAAATTATCGGGACTAGAAGGAAAAGTAAACTGAGTTAAGAACTAAAACATGGATTCTAAATGTTCATGACAATAATAATAGATTTCTTAGATATAGTAGAAATATCACTGTACATTTATCACCTAGAGGTCAGAAGGTATATGTATTAAATATTAGCCTTTTTATGAATTGCTTTTTGTTACATATTTTTATTTACATCTAAAGGCCAAGAGATAAAGAAATCGTATATAGTTGAACATAAATAGGCACTTCAATTTTCACTATTGCTATTAGACTCACTCCAAGTACCACTATTCAACAACTAAGTACTTGGATTGTAATTTATTCTACTTCTCCACAGTCAGCTTTTTCTTTTTATTCTATATGGACTTTACTTTTTTTTCTATGTAGACATTACTTTTTGTTTCTTTTTTTCCTTTCCTGAGCTATTTCATCTCTAGCACTTCTTCCTCATTCACAAGTGAGCTACGACAATATCCAGCAGAGGGCAAAGAAGTGGAGCTGCACCACCTCCACAACCGAGTCTATATTAAGAAGTTTTTATCAAATACAACGGCTATGGTAATGAAATGGGTGTTATCACTAATACACAAACTCAATGTGTTTTGGAGTTAAAACCTTACAACTAGGAAGGGATGAAAGATTTCAACATTTTTTTTCGCTTTATCCCACCCCACATAATTACATTGTTACCTCTTGGATAACAAAAGAAAAATGCTTTACACTAGCCATTTGAATGTAGTTTTAAGATTAGTTAGCCAAAAGCCTTGTTTTAGTTCTTGACTTGTATACTTCCACTCCCAGTAATTTAGTTCCTATTCAACATCACTTTATTCATCAGGAATTTTAGAAGATCATGTCTTTTATTTCTTATATCAATTGTCAAAATATTAATATTAACAATTTCATTGTTTTGTCTAATAGTGAAGTTATGTTTTGGAGTCTCTTATTTGATGATCCTACTGAGGGCAAAAAAATACCCAAAACTTGACTTCACTATTTCACAAAACAACCAAATTGTTAATGTCCAATATGCCCAGTAAAGATTTGACCATGGACATAACAAATAAACGACACTAGATCTTTTACGATCTTCTCAAAATCTTAATGAAGAAAATAAGTTTGAATAAAAAATTAATTATTGGGAGTAGAAGGAAAAGTATACTGAATTAAGAACTAAAACATGGCTTTTGATTGTTCATGACAATAGTAGTAGACTTCTTAGATACAGTGGAAATATTATTGTGTATTTGTCACCTGGAGGTCAAAAGATATATGCATTAAATATTAGTCTTTCATGAATTACTTTATTTTTACACTTTTTTTATTTACATCTAAAGGCCTAGAGATCAAGAAGTCGTACATAGTTGAACTTAAATAGGTACTTCAACTA
Organism: Mallotus repandus; assembly: GCA_949671775.1. Taxonomy (NCBI): domain Eukaryota; kingdom Viridiplantae; phylum Streptophyta; class Magnoliopsida; order Malpighiales; family Euphorbiaceae; genus Mallotus; species Mallotus repandus. The sequence continues at coordinate 18,769 of CATIWM010360838.1, forward strand.
CCACTATTGTTATTAGAGTCACTCCAACTATCACTATAATTTATGACAATATTAGAGTCACTCTAACTAGTGCTTGGATTATAAGTTATTCTACTTCGCTATACTCAGTTTTTCATTTTTTTCTTTGCAGACTTTACTTTTTGTTTCTTTTTTTTCCTTTCCTGAGCAACTTTACCTCTGGGCTAATAGAATAAAAATTTCTTACACCAACCATTTGAATGTATTTTTAATATTAGTTACCCAAAAGCCATGTTTTAGTTCTTAACTTGTATACTTCCACTCCCAACAATTCAGTTCATATTTAACCTCACTATGGTAATCAAGATTTTTCGAAGATCGTGTCTTTTATTTATTATTTCCATAGTCATAAATTTAATATTGGCAATAGTGAAGTCAAGTTTTGGAGTCTCTTATTCGATGAGCCTACTGAGGTCAAAAAAATACACAAAACTTGACTTCACTATTTCATAAAACAACCAAATTGTTAATATCAAATGTACCTAGTAAAGATTTAACCATGGACACAAGAATTAAAAGACATCTTCTCAAAATCTTCATGAAGAAAGTAAGTTTGAATAAAAACTAAATTATTGGGAGTAGTAGGAAAAGTATATTAAGTTAAGAACTAAAACACGGCTTTTGAATGTTCATGACAATAATAGTATACTTCTTAGATAAAGTAGAAATATTGTTGTGCATTTATCACAAGGAGGCTAGAAGGTATATGCTTTAAATATTAGCCTTTTATGAATTGCTTTATTTATACATTTTTTTATTTACATCTAAAGGCCAAGAGATTAAGAAGTCGTACATAGTTGAACATAAATAGGCACTACAACTACCACTATTATTATTAGAGTCATTTTAACTACCCTAATTCAACAATTAAGTACTTGGATTATAATTTATTCTACTTTTCCACATTCACCTTTTTATTTTTTCTATGTAGACTTTACATTATGTTTCCTTTTCTTCCTTTCTTGAGCTATTTCACCTCTAGCACTTCTTCCTCATTCACAAGTGAGCTATGACAATATCCAGCAGAGGACAAGGAAGTAGAGCTGTACCACCTCCACAACTAAGTCTATATTAAGAAGTTTTTTTTAGATACAACGGCGATGGTAATGAAATGGGTATTATTACTAGTACATAAACTCAATGTGTTCTAGACGCCAACACCTTGCAACTAGGAGGGGATTAAAGATTCCAACATTATTTTCTCGCTTGATCCCACCCCATATTATTACATTGTTACCTGTTGGATAACAAAATAAAAATGTTTTACACCAGCCATTTGAATGTAGGTTAAGATTATTTAGCCAAGAGCACTGTGCTAGTTCTTGACTTAAATACTTCCACTCCCAACAATTCAATTCCTATTCAACATCACTTTGTTCATCAAGATTTTTAGAAGGTCATGTCTTTTATTTCTTATTTTCATAGTCAAAACTTTAATATTAACAATTTGACTATTTTGTCAAATAGTTAAGTCAAGTTTTGGAGTCTCTTATTCGATGAGCCCACTATGGTACAACAAATACACAAAACTTGACTTTACTACTTCACAAAATAGTTAAATTATTAACAACAAATGTACCAACTAAAGATTTGACGATGGACATAAGAAATAAAAGACACTAGATCTTTTATGATATTCTCAAATTGTTCATGAAGAAAGTAAGTTCGAATGAAAACTAAGTTATTGGGAGTAGAAGGAACTGCATACTGAATTACGAACTTAAACATAGCTTTTGAATGTTTATGAAAATTATAATAGACTTCTTAGATATAGTAGAAATATCGTTGTGCATTTGTCACTTGGAGATCAGAAGGTATATGCATCAAATATTAGCCTTTTATAATTTGCTTTATTTTTACATTTTTTTTAATTTACATCTAAAAGCCAAAAATTACAAAGTCGTACATTGTTGAACATAAATAGGCACTTCAACTACCAAGTACTTGGATTTAAATATATTGTACTTCTCCGCACTCAGGTTTTTATTTTTTTTCTATGTAGACTTTTTTATGTTTCTTTTTTTTCCTTTCCTAAGCTACTTCTAGTACTTCTTCCTCATTCATAAGTGAGCTATGACAATATCCAGCAAAGGGCAAAGAAGTGGAACTACACCACCTCCACAACTAAGCCAATATTGAGAAGTTTTTGTCAAATACAACTCCGATGGTAATGAAATGGGTGTTACTACTAATACACAAACCCAATGTGTTTTGGATGCTAAAACCATATAACTAGGAATTGATGAAAGATTTCAACATTATTTTTTTGCTTTATCCCACCCCACATAGTTACATTATTACCTATATTGGATAACAAAATAAAAATGTTTTGATCTATTGGAATGTAGATTTAAGATTATTTAGCTAAAAGCCCTTTTTTAGTTCTTCACTTGTATATTTTCACTCCCACCAATTCAGTTCCCATTCAACCTCATTTTGTTCAACAAGATTTTTAGAAGATCGTGTCTTTTATTTCTTATTTCCATAGTCGAAACCTTAATATTAACAATTTGATTATTTTTTCAAATAGTGAAGTCATGTTTTGGAGTCTCTTATTCGATGAGCCTACTGAGGTAAAAAAAACAAAACAAAACTTGACTTCACTATTTCAGAAAACAACCAAATTGTTAATGTCAAATGTACCTAGTAAAGATTTTACCATGGATATAAGAAATAAAAGATGCTAGATCTTTTATGATCTTCTCAAAATCATCATGAAGAAAGTAAGCTCGAATAAAACTTAATTATTAGCAGTAGAAGAAGAAGTATACTGAGTTAAGAACTAATACATGGCTTTTGAATGTTCATGACAATAATAGTATACTTCTTTGATATAGTAGAAATATTATTGTGCATTTGTCACTTGGAGGCTAAAAGTTATATGCTTTAAATATTAGCCTTATGTGAATTGCTTTATTTTTAGGTTTTTTTTATTATTTTACATCTAAAGGCCAAGAGATCAAGAAGTCGTATATAGTTGAACAAATATAGGCACTTCGACTACCACTATTGTTATTAGAGTGACTCCAACTACCCTTATTCAATAACTAAGAACTTGGATTGGAATTTATTCTACTTCTCCACATTCTGCTTTTTATTTTTCTTATGCAGACTTCACTTTTTGTTTCTTTTTTTTTCCTTTCCTGAGCTACTTTACCTCTTGTACTTCTTCTTCATTCACAAGTGAGCTATGATAATATCTAGAAGAGGACAAGGAATTGGAGTTGCACCACCCCCACAACCAAGTCTATTTTGAGAAGTTTTGGTCAAACACAACTATGATGGTAATGAAACAGGTGTTATTACTAATACACAAACACAAAGTTTTTTGGACGCTAACATCTTACAATTAGGAAGGGATGAAAGATTTCAACATTATTTTTTCACTTGATCCTACCCCACATAAATACATTGTTACCTCTTGGATAACAAAATAAAAATGTTTTACACTAACCATTTGAATGTAGTTTTAAGATTAGTTAGCCAAACCCTGTTTTAGTTCTTGACTTGTATACCTCTACTCCCAATAATTTAGTTCCTATTCAACCTCACTTTGTTCATCAAGATTTTTAGAAGATCGTGTCTTTTATTATTTTACTTCCATCATCAAATCTTTAATATTAATAATTTGATTGTTTTTTCAAATAATGAAGTCATGCTTTGGAGTCTCCAATTTGATCAGCCTACTCAGGTAAAAAAAATACACAAAACTTGACTTCACTATTTCACAAAATAACCAAATTATTAATGTCAAATGTACCTAGTAAATATTTGACCATGGACATAACAAAATAAAAGAAACTAGATCTTTTATGAACTTCTCAAAATCTTCATGAAGAAAGTAAGTTTGAATAAAAATTAAATTAATGGGCATAGAAGGAAAAGTACCTTGAGTTAAGAACTAAAAAAAGGCTTTTGAAAGTTCATAACAATAATAGTAGACTTTTAAGATATACTAGAAATATCATTGTGAATTTGTCACCTAAAGGTCAGAAGTTATATGCATTAAATATTAGACTTTTATGAATTGCTTTATTTTTACATTTTTTTACTTACAGCTAAAGGCCAACAGATCAAGAAGTCATGCATAGTTGATCATAAATAGGCACTTCAACTACCACTATTGTAATTAGAGTCACTCCAACTACCCTTATTCAACAACTAAGTACTTGGATTATAATTTATTATGCTTCTCAAAACTCAGCATTTTATTTTTTTCTATTAATATTTTACTTTAAGTTTCTTTTTTTTCCTTTCATGAGAAACTTCACCTCTGGTACTTCTTCCTTATTCACAAGTGAGCTATGACAATAACCAGCAAAGGATAAGGAAGTGGAGTTGCACCACCTCCATAACCAAGCCTATATTAAGACATTTTTGTGAAATACAACCATGAGTGTAATGAAACGAGTGTTATTACTATTACACAAACTCAATGTGTTTTGGACGCTCACACCTTACAACTAGGAAGGGTTGAAAGATTTCAACATTATTTTTTTGGTTATTCCCACCCCATATATTTACATTTTTACCTCTTGGATAACAAAATAAAAATTTTTTACAACAACCATTTGAATGTAGTTTTAACAAAATAAAGCCCTGTTTTAGTTCTTGACTTGTATACTTTGACTCCTAACAATTTAGTTCCTATTGAACGTCACTTTGTTCATCTAGATTTGTAAAAGATCGTGTGTTTTATTTATTATTTGCATAGTTAAAACTTTAATATTAACAATTTGATTATTTTGTCAAATAGTTATGCAAAGTTTTAGAGTGTCTTATTCGATGAGCCAACTGAGGTCAAAAAAATACACAAAACTTGACATCACTATTTCACAAAACAACCAAATTGTTAATGTCAAATGTACCCAGTAAATATTTGACCATGGACATAAGAAATAAAAGACACTGGATCTTTTATGATCTTCTCAAAATCTTCATGAAGAAAGTAAGTTCGAACAAAATTTAAATTATTAGGAGTAGAATGAAAAGTATACTGAGATAAGAACTAAAACAAGGCTTTTTGAATGTTCATGATAATAATAGTAGCCTTCTTAGATATGGTGGAAATATCGTTGTGCATTTGTTACTTGGAGCTTAGAAGGTATATGCATTAAATATTAGCCTTTTATGAATTGCTTTATTTTTATAATTTTTATATACATCTAAAGGCCAAGAGATCAGGAACTCATGCATAGTTGAATATAAATAGGCACTTGAACTACCACTTTTCTTATTAGAGTCACTCCAACTACCCCTATTCAACAACTAAGTACTTGGATTACAATTTATTCTACTTCTCCACACTCTCCTTTTTATTTTTTTTTATGGAGACTTCATTTTCTGTTTCTTCTTTTTTTTTTTTCATTCTTGAGCTACTGCACATGTGGTACATCTTCCTCATTCACAAGTGAGGTAAGACAATATCAAGCAAAGGACAAGGAAGTGGAGCTGCACCACCTCAACAACCAAGCCTATATTGATAAGTTTTTGTCAAATTCAACTACGATGGTAATGAAACAGGTGTTCTTACTAAGATAAAAACTCAATGTGTTTTGGACGCTAACATTATTCAACTAGTGAGGGGTGAAAGATTTCAACATTATTTTTTCACTTGATCCCACCCCACATAATTACATTGTTACCTCTTGGATAACAAAATAAAAAAATTTTACACTAACCATTTGAATGTAGTTTTAAGATTAGTTAGCCAAAACACTATTTTAGTTCTTGACTTGTAAACCTCTACTCCCAATAATTCAGTTCCTATTAAACCTCACTTTGTTCATTGAGATTTTTAGAAGATCGTGTCTTCTATTTTAATTTCCATAGCCAAAACTTTAATGTTAATAATTTGATTGTTTTGTCAAATAGTGAAGTCAGGTTTTGGTGTCTCTAATTCAATGAGCCTACTCAGGTAAAAATAAAAACACAAAACTTGACTTTACTATTTCACAAAACAGCCAAATTGTTAATGTCAAATGTCCCTAGTAAATATTTGACCATGGATAGAATAAAATAAACGACACTAGATCTTTTATGATCTTCTCAAAATATTCATGAAGAAAGTATGTTTGAAAAAAAATTAATTATTAGAAGTAGAAGGAAAAGTGTACTAAGTTAAGGACTGAAACAAGGCTTTTGAATGTTCGTCACAATAATATTAGGCTTCTTAGATATAGTAGAAATATCGTTGTGCATTTGTCACCTAAAGGTAAGAAGGAATATGCTTTAAATATTAGCCTTTTATGAATTGCTTTATTTTTACATTTTCTTTCATACATCTAAAGGCCAACAAATCAAGAAGTTGTGTATAGTTGATCAAAAATGGGCACTTCAACTACCACTATTATAATTAGAGTCACTCCAACTACCCCTATTCAACAACTAAGTACTTGGATTAAAATTTATTTTCCTTCTCCAAGCTAAGCTTTTTATTTTTTTCTATGGAGACTTTACTTTTTGTTTCTTTTTTTTCCTTACCTGAGCTACTTCACCTCTAGTACTTCTTCCTTATTCACAAGTCAGCTATGACAATATCCAGCAAAAACAAGGAAGTGAAGTTGCACCACCTGCACAACCAAGCCAATATTGAAAAGTTTTTGTCAAATACAACCATGAGTGAAATGAAATGAGTGTTACTACTATTACACAAACTCCATGTGCTTTGTACGCTAACACCTTGGAACTAAGAAGGGCTGAAAGATTTCAACATTATTTTTTCACTTGATCCCACCCTACAAGTCTACATTGTTACCTCTTGAATAACAAAATAAAAATATTTTACATCAACCATTTGAATGTAGTTTTAAGATTAGTTAGCCAAA
>CATIWM010360946.1:0-38299 GCA_949671775.1 Mallotus repandus
ATTTTCATTTAATGTGTTTATTATTTTCTTGCATACTATGATTATTGTGCTTAATTTATGTTGATGCTTGATCACCATTAGCATAATTAAAATTGAGGTTTTAGGTTGAGAGATCAAAACCTTAGTGGATCTATAATCATATATTTAATTCTTTTATAGATAGAGATATCATAAAGGTATTAAATTTCATATAGGTATGATGAACTAATTTATGATTTAATTTGGGAAATAGGTTTGCAATGAGAATTGGAATCTAGTATTCTTGAGTTAATTCATGAGTTAAAAACATTAGTTAGTTATCGAGAAAGACTAATAGATAATTTAGAAACTCCAAGAATATGCAAGCTTAATAACACATTAATTGAAAATGATTAATAATTGTGAAGAGAATCAATCCCTAGCAATTTCATATATTGATAATTCCTTTTTATATAAATTTTAAGAAATTTATTTTGCATTCTTTTGTTTAAATTAATTTAAGTTTTAAAAACAAAGTAAATTCGAAAGCCTTAAACAATAAAAAAAATGGATTAATAGGTGATTAGAACGAGTCCTCGTGGGAACGATATTTTTATACTACTTGGTGATACCGTGTGCTTGCGGTTTTGCACAAACAGTACTCGACTAATAATTATCGAATTAGGTGTCAAAATAATTGAAGTAATTATTCTAACAGGTTCTCATTGTGGCACAAAAGTATTTATACCTCAGATTGTTTTGACATACCACAATAATAAATGGCTATTCATATTGAAAAGGCGTCAATTCCCAGTAAGAGTTTGTTATTTTATGATTATAAATAAAAGTCAAGGTCAAACACTTGAACGCATAGGTCTATATTTGCACAATCACATTTTTACACATGGTCAACTATATGTTGCACTTTCTAGAGTTACTTCGTATAGTGGAATAAAAATATTGATAAATAAGCAAAACACAGATGAATATGATAATTGTATACAACATACAAAAAATATCGCCTACCAAGAAATTTTTGATGATATTATTGTGCATTGTTGAAACATTGTTCTCTTATGCATTTTTTTATAATTATTTTATTACACTATGGTATTTGCTATATTTAAAAACTTTTGCTTCTCATGAACACTGTAATATGTTTTTCATTTTTTCCCATTACTTATTGAATTCATTTGTTTCAAACATCTGTAGTAACTGTACAACCATGTCTTATGCAATGCTTTCTGAAATTGATAATACATCAAACAATATTCGCATAAAAGTTCGCATTGCTCGCATTTGGGAGTTTGCAAACATCAGCAACTCAAACGATATGTACAGTTTAGAGTTTTTGATGCTTAATGAAGAGGCATTTTACTTTTTTTTTTGCTTGCAATTACTTCTTTTAATCTATTTGTTATAATTAAATGTTATTTTTAGGGAAACACTATGCAAGGAACAATACCCAGGCAGTTAATTGATCATTTCAAACAGATCCTGGTCGAGGGCAACATATACCACATGTCTAGCTTTATAATAATACTAGCACTGTTTAGTTGCAGAGTCAACGACCATCCATACCATATAAACTGCTTCGAAATACTTTTCTACGACCCCTAAGACAATGCAAATCATCATATACCTTTCGATAGGTTTGAGTTTCTCAGCTTTGAAGATGTTTGGTCTAGGATTGCCGATAAAACTTTTTTAATAGGTATCTATATCATTGGTGACAAAACATATAAGAAAGCATAATAAGTAAAACAACTATTTTTCTTTAAATTTTATACATTTATGGAAAAAGAATTTTCCCTTTCACCAGTTATGCTAACAACACATTTCTATGTATAGACATATTTGGCCAGGTTATATCGATTGGAAAATTTGAAAAGATCTATATTGTTGGTCGAATTGCAAGGAAAAAAAGTTGAGATAAAGAATGTTGAGTATGCATGTGTACTTGAAAAATATATTTTCAACCCTATTATACTTAATCACTAAAAAAATATTTTAACAGTAAAAAATTATTTGTAGGGATAACAAATTGGACATAACGCTATGGGATAAAATAGCCTGAACATTTCCAGAAGATGATATTTTAACTACATATCAGGATGGTCCTGTTATTGTTGCATTCCTTTCGATGACAGTGAAAAAATTTAATGGTATTATATATACATACATACACTATTTTGCTCTAATTTGATCAAATTTTTTTACATTACTTTTTAGATGAAATTTCGGTTAACAGCACATCAGCAACCAGATTTCTAACCAATCTCGACATTCTCGAAATTGTTTCAATGAAGAACAAGTGATTAACTTTATTATATGTGTACAATATGAATTTTTTTAAAATAAAAAATTAGCTTTTCCAGTCTCTGTTAGCCTTTCCAGAAGATAGCAAAACATGATACTCCAATTGACCCTTCAAGAAATATTGAAGCGGAAAAAGAAACAAATCGTCGCACAATTGCACAACTTCTATCACTTGATATTCATACTGATAAGGTTGACAAAAATTTTAATTATAATATTCTTTGCTTATATATGTTATCCATCTTTGAAAATTTACTGACAAAATTTTTTTATAGAACATTAAATTCACGTGCAAAGCAACACTCAAAAGTGTTAATGCCATAAGCGGATGGTGGTACAGAGCATGCCCACAGTGCAGAAGCAGTGTTCAAAGCTATAACAAACAAGTTTGGTGCAATCGTTCCGGAGTCCTTTGTGATCCTCCTATACACTGGTAATAAAATATTTTAAAAAAACATATTTAAGAATTATGTTAAAAAAAATTTCTAACTTTTGCTATTAATGTTTTTAAAATTTTAGGTATAAGTTGAATATAATGGTTGAAGATGCAATTGGAACAACATCTTTTTTGATTTTGGGCGATTAGCTGCTAATCTAATAGGATTACCTACTAGCACACTAGCAAATACTAGCGACAGGGACCACATGTTAGTCCCACTCCTGATGACACATATTTATGGACTTAATAGAATTTTCCAGATTGTCATCAGCAATAAGATTGAGGATCCATACAATCTTTCTTTTAAGGTTGTCCACATATTTCATGATGACTTTATGGCTACTCCGATAAAGCAGGAAAAATTGAAAGACGATGCTACATGTTCCACCCTACTTCACAAGCTCATTTTTTCATCCTCTCGTGAATCATCAAAAAGATCCCTTGATTTTTCGAGCAGCAAGAGTAGCCACATTGATGATGCATCAGGAGACTCGCACGCTATTGAGGTTCCAGTTACTTCCACAGCAGTTGGTCAACTGCAAGTTGATTTACTTCCAGATAAGTTGCCTGTCAAAAAAAATGCACAAGGTTTGTTCACATTATTTATGGACATTTTTAAAAAATAAATAACAACAAAATTTTTCTAATTTAAAATAAATCTTTGCAGGTTTGGTGAATCAAGCAAAGACTAACGGTGATGCTACTTTTTATTTCAGAAAAATAAAAGAACTTAAAATGTTTATTAGAAACTGTTTACAATTTCTTTATTTTGTCTATTTATATTTATCGAACTTCAATGTAATGCATAATACTTAATTTATTATGTATGAATTTTAAAATTATTATCACTATTTAAGTATTTTATCATTGCTCGCGGCGTAGCGCGGGTAAACTTCCTCATATATATATATATAACATAATTATCAAGTCTTAAAAATTTTTAGACCTACAAGATAATGTTTTAAATTTTAAAAATTTTACAATCAAGTGGTACAAATTTCAAAATAATTATCAATTATATTCATGAATATAAATAGTAAATTGATAATTGATTCAAAATTTAATTTTGATGATTAAACAAAAAATTTTAAGTTTTATTTATTGATTTAAATTGTTAAACCTACATATATAATAATTAATGAATAAATTTTTTTATTCAACTGTTAGAGTCAAATTTTGAACCAATTATCAATTTATTATTTATATTAATGAATAAAGTTAGCAATTTTTCAAAAAAAATTTAAATTTAAAAAATTATTTTGTAGATTTAAATTTTTTTAAGACTTTTATATGTTTTTTAAAAAATTATCAATTTTATTTGTTAATTAATTGTTAAAATTAATTTTTTAAAAATTTATAGGAGACTTATTTGATCTAGTTTTTTTAAAAAATAATTTGATTAAAAAATCAATATAAACTTAAAGCAAAATATGAAGCTGCAAATTTGCATATATATTCGACCTAAATAATTACCGGAGCAATATATTACGACCTGTGGCTTCTTCACATTGTTTAAATGGAGTAGGACCCTTTGTGTATTTTGTGCATGTAAAGAAGCGGTAACAGATGAGTGAGTGTCAGAAACGGTGGTGGTGAATAGGTGATAGCGGTGCATGCTCCACCTTTTAATGTGCTTAGTGAGTAGATGCCAGTTCGTCGGGACTTGCACTTGGAATCAGCTTGGTCCCCATTTGCAGAACATATGGAAAAATCTGTTCTTTTGTGATAGTATCGCACGATAGATACACCCAATAAAGTTTGCACCATTTTCTTCTTATTACTATTTCACATATACAAACCCACATGAGATAAAAATTGCAGAACTTTTACGAGGATAGAACCATAGAGGAGACCTGTTTCTTTTTAGTATAATATTAGAAAAAAATCTGAACTTTTACGAATAATTTGATTATATTTCTAATCTAATATATTAAAGTTGAGCATTTTATTAACACTCTAAATTCAAGGACAGAGGTAGAGCATTAAGATTCCACGTATGCAGTCACCGTTTGTCACCAATAATTGATATTTTCTTCAGCTTAAAAGCCACATCTTGGCACATCTTGGCATGGTCCTCTTCGCGCAGATTATGGCACCTAACACCACCACCACCAACAATAATTAAAGATTGCTTGACTGAAATGGCATTGTACATTTTATCAGGATTCAGGACTTTGTTTTGATGTTTGCTATAATTATTGAAATTATTTACTGTTCTTGCCTGTTTTCTTGCCATGGAGTTCAAATTTTCATCAATAAAACCAAGGACAACCCCGTCAGGGCCAGATTATAAATGTATTGTGGTTTTTATGTGAGAACATTCTCAATTTTAAAAAAAATGCAAATATATATAGGGAAAAATCCAACAAATTGCAAAGTATTTTCGGCTTTGAGTTTTTGCCAAGCCATTGTTCTTCTAAAAGAAAGCATTTCTTACTCAATTATCAGCGACTTTAATGTGAATTATTCATTATTGTGTACTATAGAGTTCACTTTAAACTTTCCTCACATGGCATTTCTGAACGGTTTGTTTGCTTTGGTGGTATCGAAGTTTTTAATTCAACATGACTAAAGAATCCAATTTTTTTTCTGCAAGGAAAATTTTCCAATCTCTGATTTCAATCCCACATCCAATCTCTTTTCTGCGAGCAAAATCTTCCAATCTCTAATTTTAATCCGACAACAGTAGCCGAACTTATTTTGTACATAGTGCATATACAGGGTATATTACCCAACTTATTGACAATAATCGCAGCTTCACTCTAATAAAATAAACCCTTTTGTACACCTGCCAAAGGGACAAAAATACATGGACAGAGTAAACATTATGTTTCTAGCATTGTACAGTTCAAGATAAAAATTTCCTCGCATGGAAATTTTGAACAAAAAATGAAATTTTTGTGAAAATAAATAAATCAAGGATGTGCATAGTGTTTTTGACAAAAAAAAAAAACTAAGAACGGTGCATAGATGTGCTTCCTGTGAAAGCAGGACCACATGATAAGCTTTTTAGCCCGCAAAGAACCCAGCAGCATTTATGGGTTGTGTATAAGAGCATGTACACTTTTCCAAATGATGCTCATAATTTCATTAGTTCTGAATCTGATTGCTAATCACTCGCTACAACTACAAATATCAGAATCTTATTTGGTTAATAATACCATGACACAGGCTCCTCCATTATTTGTCGACTGAAAGTGATGTGCTAAGAATATTAATTAAGCATATATATAGAACTGCCTAAGGACCATAACATATTTACTTCTACCACTGGCGAGCTCCAACTAGCATTCATGAAACAACCAACCACTATAATTACCTGCAACTGCCTCCTCTCTGATATTTCAAGCCTCGAGACACCTTCTTCACAAAACCTTCTGTCTTGCTCTTCATCCTTTTTGACCCCTCTTCATCTTCCAAACACTCTCTTCTTTCTTGGCCTAGAATGTCCAGAGGACCAGTAAAATGGCTGTTTTTCCTTGTCACAAGCTATCTAGCTTTCGATGTCGTCCTCTCCTATTCATTGACCAGAAAGACCTACATTATCCAGATGGATAAGTATGCAAAGCCGGACTCCTTCTCCAGTCACCTTGAATGGTACTCCTCCACAGTACAATCAATATTGTCCATACCTGAAAATGAAGCCAATATTGCAAACAGTGAAGAAAGGATACTTTATAGCTATCAGACGGCTTTTCACGGGCTTGCTGCCAAGTTGAGTGAAGAAGAAGCTGAGAGGCTAGAGGAAGCTTATGGCGTAGTGGCTATATTCCCAGAGACTAAATATCAGCTACATACCACAAGAAGCCCAGTGTTCCTAGGGCTAGAACCTGCAGACAGTACAAGTGTGTGGTCTGAGAAAATCGCGGATCATGATGTTATAGTGGGAGTACTAGACACAGGTATCTGGCCAGAGAGTGAAAGTTTCAATGACACAGGCATGAGTCCAGTGCCTGCTCACTGGAAAGGAAACTGCGAGACAGGCCGAGCATTTGGAAAACACCATTGTAATAGAAAAATTGTCGGTGCAAGAGTATTTTATAAAGGATATGAGGCTGCAACTGGAAAGATCAACGAGCAAAATGAGTACAAGTCACCAAGAGATCAAGATGGTCATGGGACTCACACAGCAGCCACCGTCGCTGGTTCTCCAGTGCGTGGTGCCAATCTGTTGGGATATGCTTATGGAACAGCAAGAGGAATGGCGCCTGGAGCAAGAATTGCAGCATACAAGGTTTGCTGGGCTGGTGGCTGTTTCAGCTCAGATATTCTGTCGGCAGTTGACAGGGCAGTGGCTGATGGGGTGAATGTTCTCTCAATATCTTTGGGTGGTGGAGTTTCATCTTATTATCGTGATAGTTTGTCCATAGCAACTTTTGGTGCGATGGAGATGGGCATTTTTGTTTCATGCTCGGCTGGAAATGGAGGACCTGACCCTGCCAGCCTCACAAATGTCTCACCATGGATCACCACAGTTGGAGCCAGCACCATGGACAGAGATTTCCCCGCAAATGTTCATCTGGGACCTGGCAGAACTATAACTGGAGTTTCACTCTATAAAGGCCGGAGGACACTTTCGACCGACAAGCGATATCCGCTGGTTTACATGGGTAGTAACTCGAGCAGCCCTGATCCAAGTTCTTTGTGTTTGGAAGGAACCTTGAGTCGACGTATTGTTGCTGGAAAGATTGTAATATGTGACCGCGGTATCAGTCCAAGAGTCCAAAAGGGACAGGTGGCAAAAGAGGCAGGAGCAGTAGGCATGATTTTGACAAATACAGCAGCAAATGGAGAAGAGCTGGTTGCAGATTGTCACCTGCTTCCAGCCGTTGCGGTGGGGGAGAGAGAAGGAAAATTAATAAAACATTATGCTTTAACTGGACGGAATGCAACTGCAACTCTGGCTTTTCTTGGTACCAAGCTGGGAATCAGACCATCTCCAGTGGTTGCGGCATTTTCATCTAGAGGACCAAACTTTTTGAGTCTTGAGATCCTAAAGCCTGATGTTGTTGCACCAGGTGTGAACATTATTGCTGCTTGGACAGGTGATATGGGTCCATCAAGCTTGCCAACAGATCGCCGGAGAGTAAGGTTCAACATATTGTCTGGAACTTCCATGTCATGCCCACATGTCAGCGGAGTTGCAGCGTTGATTAAGGCTAGGCACCCAGAATGGAGTCCAGCAGCAATAAAATCTGCTCTGATGACAACAGCTTATGTTCATGACAACAGCCAAAATCCATTACAAGATGCCTCTGGAGGTGGTCCTTCCAGCCCATATGATCACGGAGCAGGGCACATAAATCCATTAAGAGCTCTAGACCCAGGTTTGATTTATGACACCAATGCCCAAGATTACTTTGATTTTCTATGCACACAAAGTCTATCATCAATACAGCTGAGAGTTTTTGGCAAGTATGCAAACAGAACTTGCAAAAAGTCCTTAGCAAGTCCAGGAGACTTGAACTATCCAGCTATCTCCGCTGTGTTCACAGAAAGCGCAACCATGTCAAGTTTGACTCTTCGCAGAACTGTTACGAATGTTGGCCTTCCAACTTCAACATATCATGCAGTAATCTCTAGATTCAAAGGTGCAGCTGTTAAAGTTGAGCCAAGAATCTTGAAGTTCACTGCCAAAAACCAGAAACTTTCTTACAAGATTACCTTCACCTCAAAATCTAGGCAAATAATGCCAGAGTTTGGAGCCCTTGTATGGAAAGATGGAGTTCACAAAGTAAGGAGCCCCATTGTTATCACATGGCTGACACCAATATAAAATGTGCCACTGCATTCAACTCTTTTCCACAATAATTAGGATGGTTTTTGAAGAGCCAAGGAGGCTCAATTCCATCTCTTTCATTACAGGCCATGTAGTTTCTTTTCTCTGTTCCTTGCAGCAATATATTTCTAGTTCAATCACAGCCAAACAAGACCCAATTCAACTAGTTATGCAATTTGCAAGTGCAAGCATTCACCCTTTTCAGTTAGTCTTTAGATAAAATTAGTGATCTTATTCTATCTGTAATGCAAATTGAACTAAAGTTTTCTTCAGGGTAAATTTTTTTGGAACTCTCCAGCTCATTGATGGCTATTTCATGCCCTCTGCAACAGAATATACGGTAGAAACAAAATAACAAAAGTAAGCCAAGCAGCCATAGCAACGGATTTCATCAGGGCCTTTTATTTTTAGGAAAAGCCCGTTTACTAAAATTTCCAAACCCACGATGAATTATTGACCTTAACTTTTCCTAATTATTAAAGCAACAGTGATGTATATGTAGATCAGCAGTAAAATATACAAGGATTCGCATTTAATTTAATAAATACATTACTGCTGCTTTAATAGTAATTAGGAAAAGCTATGCATTCGGAAACAGTGCTGAATCAGACGTAAAATGCATAAAATATACAATTGCTTTTGGAAGATACCATCAAATAAGTCAAGCCACGAAATTATGCCACCGTTGGTAGAAGTTGGAATTTGTTATTGTCTGTCGCAGTCAAAATAATTGGTTTCACCAACGACATTCATTTTATTGTAATTATTCCTAATATTTTCTTTTCTTTTTCTTTCATTTTTTAAAATCTTTTTCCTAGTTATTCTTAATTCAATTGTTTGAGATAATTTCCACATATCAAACAATTTTTTTATCCAAACTATCAACGTTTAGATTTAATTAAACTTTTATTTGATAAATATCATGTCAATTGACTATAATTATAATAAAAAAATTAACAAAAAAAGTAAATATATAATCAAAAAGTTAATAAAAAATTTTCAACAATAAACTATTTAAAAAAAATTATCTCCACCCACTGATTCGGAATGACTTTTTTAATACATCACAAATTCAACATGCCAAATGAAAAATATTGAAATTTAAAATGTATCCTAATCTCCACTCGCAGTATAAAGAAATTAATCATAATCGATGTTTTTACTAATTATTCTAAATTCAAAAGAAATATTTCATTTTGTTAAGGAAATGGAGAAGAAAAAGAATTTGGAGGAGTGTGACTGCGACTGTGAGTGCGCGTGACAAACAAATCTGTTGCTATCAAAAGATGCCTGAACAGGGAAACATCGAAGGCCACCTGGTTTTATTATCCAAGTGCAAGTGTTGATTGGTTAGAGTTAGATACGCTTATGCTGCTGCTGCGAGCTGCTATCCGCTTGTGTTTTCAAGCAAATTTTCTAGCTGTCAACTCTATTTCCTTTTGCTGCCTGCAACTACAAAACAACTGTTGTTCTGCGGCAGCCTCTATAGTTGTACCTTTTTTTTTGACTCATCATCATCGCCGCCACCATCCACATATCTCTTTCTCCCTCTCATAGCTCCATACATCCGCGCGTCGACTTCATTTTTTTTAACGCCTTTGTCTGAGTTTAAAACCATTTCATTTACATTTTACTCACCTAAATGGGTTGAATTTATGTGATGTCCACCTTATTTTAAAAGTATAACAAGATGTTTTTCTCTAGCAGTTTAAATGAAAATGTATTAACATTCTGTTGTGTAAAACAGAAATTAAACCATTTTATTTATGCAAGTTTAAGGGTTTCACTTTCATCTCTTTCCTTGGTAGCATTAAATATTAACCATTTCATTTAATTGTTAAAAAAAAATATTACAAAATATGTATTTGAATTCTAATTATATTAGTTTGTAAATTAATTTTTATTTAATTTAAAAAGGAATATCTGATTTTATTGTACAATTCACTAATATTTAAATTGTACAATATCTCTATTAATTGTTAAAAAAAAAAACTATTACAAAATATGTATTCAAATTCTAATTATATTAGTTTGTAAATTAATTTTTATTTAATTTAAAAAGGAATGTCTGATTTTATCATACAATTCACTAATACTTAAATTGTACAACATCTCTATTAATTAAAAAAACTACATCAAACCAGTTCGAATATATCATGTTATTGACGTATTTACTGAATTGAGCAAATGAAAAGGCCAAAAAAAATTATATTGTTAAAAAGTTATAAACTTAATTTATAATCAAAATTTTAAAATGGAACAAAAAATTAAAATGGGTTATAAATCAATATAAACGCTCTATATAAAAGCAGGAGAATTGTGGTAGATTGACAATCAATGTAATATTTTTGTGAATTCTATAAGATCTATAAATTGCAATGAATAAAAATTTAAAATTTAAGAAGAAAAATTTTAAATATCTTCCTATTTTTCAATTATAATATAAGTTTTTAAAATTCAATATTCTACGAGTTTTCTTTTAAGATGTTGACACATTTTCAATATTATTAATGATATACTTGATTTTATTTAAATGTGGTCCTTAGAAAAATAATTCACTTAATTTTTAATTTAAGTATTTCAATGCCATTTAGGATTTTTTTGCAATACCTTTAAAAAAATTAATTTGAAAAAAAAAGCTATCAATTGCTGTAGTGATTTAAAATCTGAATCAGATATTTGTGATTCATCATACATCATTTTATGGTCAACCATAAATTGAAAAGTTAACATATCAACTTAAATAATTTATATATATTTTATGAAATGATTTAATATAACTACAAACTAATAAATAATAAAAATAAAATTATTATACAATTGAAATTTTAATAAGAAAATAGAAAGTTTTATGATTAATTTAATTTTTTCATTGTTAAACAAATATACATATTTTTAAGAGTAAATTATATTTTTCTCTTTATGTTTTGGTCTAATTCACATCCTCCTTCCTCTCGTTTGAAAATTAAACTTTTACATCTCTCAATTTTAATTTTGTCAACATTTAAGTTCCTCCATTAACTTTTTTAGTAAATTTTTTGTATAAAAAAAATTAACTCCCTCTACTTTTAAAAAAATAAAAAATTCAATTCCTAAATTATAATAAGATAAAATAATTTAGTCTTTCAATTTTTTAATTATTTTAAATTAAAAATTTTAATACTAACTAAAATTTAGATATGTACGTATATTTCCATCAATATATTTACTCAAAATTCAAGTTATAATTTTAACAAATTTATAAATTTTTATAAATTTATTTTATTCATTCTTTCACTTAATTTTATTAATTTTTGTTCCACTTAAAATAGTATTTATCTAAAACTAAAATAATATATAAAATGAATCACTTTAAAAGAAGATAAAATTAATGAAATCAAACATACAAATAAATATAAAATAAAATTGATGAAAATTAATGAATTTATTAAAATTATAATTTAATTTTTTAATTTTAAAATGTTGATAAATTGAAGATGTTAAATAATTTTTAATGATTTTAGTTATAATTTTTATTTTTTTTAACAAAATTGTACAGTACTGATTCTTTAACATAATTTGATTCAATTGAAATTCAATCATTAGTTTTATACAAATAACATAAGTTCAATGGTCTAAAAAAATCAAACGTGTTCAACTTGTTGCAATTCTAATTTAGTGAATTTAAAATAAATATTTTTAACCAAATCAATACAGTTAATTTTTAATTATTTAAATTATTAACCAAACTAAGTAACATTGAAAAATATCAAAATTTAAGATATTTGAATTCAATCATGATAATTAATTTAGTCTATTTGACTATATATATATATATATATTATGTTAAAGAAATAGTAAAAAGTTTATGTTGTATATTTGTAATTTTATAGTACAATATTAATAAAAATGTAATGACAACTGTTTGTTTAGAAGTCACTAAAAGTTAAAAATACAAGATAAATATTTTAGAAATATCAAAATTTAGTATACTTTTTAAATAATTTAAAGCATATTCTATTACTAATTATTGAAAATCCAAACTTATTTCATTCTAAATTATTAATATTTTAGCACTTTTTAAATTAATTTTAATTAAAAAAACTTATGATGTTAATTTTGCAAAAACTAATTAAATCATAATATTTTTATTAAATTATAAAATTAATTTTATAAAAATAAATATTAATTTTTTAAGAATATATTCTTTATAGTCAATCAAATTTTTTTGCTTGATAGTATGTGGTCAACTTATATCATATTTTGCTTGACAAGAGAATTTAGTGATATATAAGCTTGTTCACTTTTTTATATAATATTATGTAATATTGTGTGGTTAACCACTATAAAAATTAATGAATTTTATATTTTCTTGTATCTTTTTTATTTGGTATTTTATGATCAACCATATATTATTTTATGGTCCATCGTATATAATATATGGTCCACCATATATTATATTTTAATCTATTATTTTTGAAAAGTAGGATGTTATAAATATAAGCGATAAGTTGGATCGGAAAAAACTGTTTCTGTTAGAAAATATTTTTGTTAACTGTGAAAATTATCCTATCTATAAATTGTAGGTCTTGTTTTTCATTTCCATTTAATATGAAAATAAGTTATCTTTTTATTTTATTATACAGTGAGTAAATTAATAGTTCGATACATTCGTAACTTTTTTTAACAACTAAAAAGTCAAGGTAGAAATAGATCAAATAATCCATAATCTTAAGCCATTAGACTAAAAAAAATTACATCCATTCATAACTTTTTAGATTTGATATATCTAACAAATTTATTCCTTAATTTACAAAAATACTTAAACTTCTTAAAAATAGAATCTATTGAACTTCAAAGTTTAAATAATACTTTTTTAAATTTAAAAAATAAATTTAAATTTCTACACTAAATACAAGATATTCATATAAATTATATGTTCATTAAATTAAAAAATAAAATAATTAATGTTTTTGAACATATAATAAAATAATTAATTTACACATTAAAAAGATAAGAATTTAAAAGTTAAAAGAGCTGCCGAAGTGTTGCCCGTGAACAGATTTTACTGAAAGCGTTAAATCAATAAAGGTAACCTCACAGCCAGAGGTTTAGAACCATCATGTGATCAAATCCATGTGCGCTATAGCAATAACAAAAATTCAAGACGACTGCCCTCCGACTCATAGGCAGAGCCAAGTGATGCTAGCTTTGCCATCCTTCCCGTAAAAATTCAAACGTGTCAACGCTGGACCATACACGACACTGGCTCTGCTCTTGTTCTCTCTTCATGCCGCCACGTGTGTACGGCGTCGCAATTTTAGGAGAGAGAAAAGCTTTGAAAAATAAACACACTAACTGTGGGCCACTCGAGACCTTTAGTATAAACGTGGACTCCTCTTATTGGCCAACTTTTAACTAACGACTGCCTGGGCTATTCTTGTCAGGATTGAATACACGTGTCCCCTATCAATATCCCGAAAACCTCGATATATCACGATAAGTGAATTCGAGTTGAGAAAATGGGTGGGTTATAGGAACACGTGGCTTAAGGTGAGGGAGTAGTGGTCGGTGAGGGCAGAAGGGCAAGGGGAATGCTGCCCTTTGTAAGCTGGCTTGCCGAGGATGCTTACACGAGAAATAGAGAAAACACAACACGTTGCGCTTTCTTTCTTACGTCTTTCAGAAACGGAAACAAAGAGGAAAAAAGAAAAAAGAAAAAAGAAAAAAGCATTCTATGGTCTGTGTTTCTATTCATTTCCATTCATTTCTCTATGGTATCTGTTTTTATTTGGTCGTAAGAATCGTCGTAAGTGATTTACTTATGGCGACGTGACGTTGGCTGAGATTTCATCACATGTAGAGGTTTGCTGTCCATGACGGACGTTTGTCGAAGAATGCTGAGCGATGATGATGATGATGATTCTCCGGCAAAATGCAGAGAGCGACGTCGTAGGAGAATTGAGATGAGGAGGCTCGCTTCCATGTCCAGTTCTGGTACGCCTCCTCCAGCGAGTGAAGGCCAGGCAGAGAGCTCGAATTCTGTTGCTAACGGGAAGCGGATTAGAATTGCTGATGAGATGGAGACACAGACAGTGAAGAATGAACCAACGTTTGGAACTATGTCAGTGGCTGGGAGATCACGTGACATGGAGGACGCTGTAGCTGTACGCACCAGCCTTTGTACTCCGAAGCTTAATAATCGGAGGCCGGTGCATTACTTCGCCGTGTTTGACGGGCATGGCGGGGCTCACGTAAAGTCAATTCACCGGTTTATTTTTAATTTTTTGATGTTATCTTGTTTTTGTTGATTGAGTCGAAGTTGGGGGCAATTTTGTCATTAGAGAATCTATTGAAATTAAAAAGCGCTCAACTCTTTTTGTTTTATTATTTTAACTTGCAGGTGGCAGCATTATGCAGGGAAAGGATGCACGTGTTCTTAGAGGGAGAATTGATGCGCGTGAACCACACTGACACTGTAGACAGTGGAGAAGGTGGCAACAAAAGCAGCCGCTCAGGGAAGCGTGAACTCCAAGAAGGAAACGAGGGATGGGAAGAGAAATGGAAGGGTGTAATGATGCGGAGCTTTAGGAAAATGGATGAGGCGGCATTGTCCACATGCGCGTGTGGCTGTATTGGGTTCGAGTGTGGGTGCCATCCCATGGAGGTGGCGCTTGGAGGGTCCACTGCAGTTGTAGCCGTGTTAACGCCGGAGCACATTATTGTTGCAAATTGTGGTGATTCACGCGCCGTCCTCTGCCGAGGCGGGAGGGCGATTCCGCTCACTGTTGATCATAAGGTTAGTTTTGTAATTTGGACGCATTGTAGGACGGACAGTACTATCGGGCTATGGTTGATGGTTATGAAACGCCTGCGTTTGCCACCTGGAGTGTGTAGACCAGGTGGTTTTTGTTTTACATGTGCTTGTTGCCTGTCTTGTTGTGGAGGTATGGGAATTGTTTAGAATTTTGAAGTGTTGAACTAAGTTGAATTGGATAACAGTTAACGTATCTATCCTTCTTTTGTACAAGAGTTTCAGAATTCAAAATGAGGTTGGCATTTTTAGTTATATAGAAATCAATATGCATGTACTGTCTCTTATTATTAGCTATGAAAATTATTGTTTCTGTATAATTTCATTACTTTTGCAATAGGTGATAATTAATTTTGGTTTATGTTCACAAATAAAACATGACTAAAAGTGCCCATTTTACCTCAAATCTTTTCCATGCAAAATTGCCAGGCAAATGTCATTGGTTGCTTTTTGTCGTTTGCTTTGCCAGCATATTTAACTGATTGTCCATGGTCCATAGTTCAAATAGAGGTTTTATTTTTTTACGTTCAGTCAAGCATAACCGAGTTTTTTTTTTTCCAAATTTGAATAAATGGGTTTATTGAAAGTTTTTCCCAATTTTGTCTGCAGCCGGATAGATCAGATGAACTTGCAAGGATTGAAGCTGCTGGGGGTCGTGTCATCTTTGTAAATGGGGCTCGAGTTGAAGGAATTCTTGCTATGTCCCGGGCAATAGGTAAATGTTGTAGGTTTAATTAAATTATCGTTCTTTTATTTTTATTTTTGACAACAAATTATCTTTCTGTTTTAATCAGAATTATAACTCTCGTGTGATGTGTAAATACTAGAACAAAGCATAATGTTTGTGCTATAAGAATTCGATTTTTTTCCCACATCATTTGCATGTACCCAGATAAGAAGTCTTTATAGGGTAGAATTCTGATTACTATAATTTGACAACACGCACACAAGAAACTATTTCTCAATTGTCAGAAATAATTTGCTCATGTTATTACATACATGTGCTATACTGTCTGTTCATGCTGGGTGTACTGTCTAAATGAGAGGTTTATCCATGTTGGAATGTTGAATGTTTTTCTTTTCTTTTCTGTTCTCTTATATGTCTTTTGATGATACTCATTAACCTTTTTCTGGTTAAGGTTTGTTTGAGAGTGAGTGCATATTGCCTCAGTATTCTGCTTTTATTTTGTGGAGTCGTTCATCTTAATTGAGGTTTTCATTGCTATTTCAAATATCAATGTTGTTCGCCTAGTGTAATCTTCTATCAGTGTCTAATTTAGACTCTGTAATAATATGCTTATACCTTGTATACAATCCAGAGATTGCTATCTGTCTCTTTGTTGACACTGCATTCTCTCTGACTCATGAGTCTGTAATTTGCTTGGAGGCTGAAATTACAGTGTTATTTCTCTATTTTTTGCAAATAGAAAATTACTTCATTAATTAATCATTTTAATTTCTTCTCAGATTTTATTTTTTTTTGCAAAATTATTCATTGGGTTATAGAACAAAGATACTTTTGCACATGAGGCCGGGGAATTTCACTCATTGAACTGTTGTTATGGGAATAAACAACCTAATCCAATCCAACTAAAGGTGTGAGCCTTATCCTAGATGTTGCTCTACTAATAATGGCTTTGGATTGCACATGCAACTCAATTCAAGATCCATGATGGATGCCATTGTTTCTTCTCTAGTTGTCAACCTGCTGCAACCATCATCTTTTGTATGTATTTGCAACTAGTAAAGCGCAATTTAACATAAAGACTTATCCGAGATGGGGGCGCAAGATATTATATGAATGAAACAAATGAAGTCCAGCTACAAAAGATTGATTGTTTGATTTTATTTTTTATCCATAGCATGAACACCTTTCAATTTAACCCAACAGGATTCAAGCATTAGATTTACAAGTTAAAATATTAAATTTTAACTATTGTGGTGTCTTTTTTTACTAACATGGTGCATGGTTTATCCTGTTTGACTAGTCCTTTGGAAATTTTTTTGATTGATTCTTAATTGTCAACCAAAGTTGGGGGTGTGATTGGTAGATTAAGGAGAGGTTTATAATCTCTTCCCTTTAGGATCATTATGGCTGGAAGTGTGACAGGGTGGGGATTCCCGATTATTTTAATATAATTTTATTTTGTTAAAAATTTGTAATCTTATATATTATGACAAAATACTATACATATTTTGCATTAAGTTTTATATACTGTTAGCTAGTATTAAGGAAAAAAAAAAAAACAATTTAATGCTCAATGGTGTGTTTTTAAAGGAAAAATGACATTTTTCATATGTGTATGAATCAAAAGTTCAAAACTATATATATACATGCATATATAAGATAGAAGCAGAGTTTGAAGTGGGGTACATTGGGTTTCAATGCAGAGACAAATTCCCTGTTGGGGTAAATTGGGTTTTGTCATCTCTAGGTTTCATTACTCTCCTTTACTTATCTTTTCTTATCTAGTAGTGGAGCTTAAGGATATCTTGTTTGGGTATATGGGTGGACCTAAGGTCGCTATGGATTAACAACGACAGCTCATGTTTGGAATAAGTATATTGGCTTTGCTACCGTGTCAGAGGGTTAAGAAGATATTCTACACATGCTAAATAAGTCAGAATATGCAGCTGTTACTCTCCTTGATTTTACTTTCATTTTTCACAAGAAAAAGAGGCATTGAGGCACTAAGACTTAGAGTTCAACTTAGTTGAATAGTGGTGTTGAAGGATAATCAAAATTATTTGTCCTTTTCTGCTGTTTATCTTTATCTTTGTATAAATCCACGGTGTTAATTTTCATGTCGGAGGTTTGTCCTTTGGTGGTCATACCTCTATGCCCCATATTTTCTTGTTGTGGTTAGCTGTTTATAAGGATGCCAACTAGTGAATCAAGTATTTGGTGAACATTTTAGAAATATAAAGACTTGTTTGGAAGATTGTATTTTGATGTCACGTACCATATTTAACTGAAGCTGGTCCTTGATGACTTGCAACAAAAGCATTGGTGATTTGCAACTCAAATGATGACAAAAGGATGATGAATTTAAAGATTGGCAAATCTTTTCACAAATATGTGGATCTGTTTGGGGGTTAAACATTAATGGCATATCTATTGAAGTTGATCTCTAGTTAGTTGTAATAAAAGCCTGGTTGATTTGCACATAAATGGAAAGAGTTTCATGTGCTGCAGCAGAGTGGAATCATTATCGTGCGATTAAACAAAATTAATATTCTCGTGACGTGAAATTCATTGCTAAGGGCTGGTTTGGGGGGTGAGTGATGTGTAGGGCATTATCCGACTTAATGGAGACTTTTAAGCCTTACGAGTGCAAGGATAAGTAAGGGTATTGTAATAATATTACATTTATCTGTGAGGTGGTATGAACAATATTAGAGTAAAAAAGGGAAAGCGTCAGCAAGCATGCTATATGGAAGTGAGGTATTGCTAAAAGCATTAAATATTTTGTTGTTTCCATTTGTGTGATAAATTCATGCTTTATGAAACGAATTATGATTGTTTTAGTTTGAAGGTGGAAGGATAAATGTAAGTCTGAGAGGAATATCTTCAGTTGAATGATTCATGTAACGCTTAAATGAAGAAATGTTATTGTAGTGAGTTGAAACTATATGTTAAACAAGAACCAACGTGATGGAAATCTGCATAAGACATGAACTAAGGTGGCAGAACTCTATGCTAGATACGAACTAAGATGATGGAGCACTGTCTTAGACATGAACTAAAGTAATGGAACTCTACGTTAGATGTGAACTAAAGTGATTGGATCTCTACATTAGACATGAAGTGAGGTGAGACTTATGTGGAAATTTTTGCAAATATGTGGAAATTTATGAGCTATTAAACTATTTGAGAAAGAGAGAATTAGATGGAGTGTGTTGTGAGATTCAAAATAGTGCTCAAAATGCACATTAATTAGGTACAAGGAATGAAGCCTACCACCAAGTGTTAGGACCCTCGAGGGAATTCCTTCACCTAGGAGTACATGGGCTTGGAAGCCATATTCTTTATTTAGGAATATGATTAAGCCTCATTTAGTAGTTTAGGCCGAAAACTTATGCTTTGTTTAGGGCATTAAGCATAAGAAGACACGTGTTGCACTCGGAGTTTTGTACGTGTAAGGTTTAACCTCAGATAAAGAAAATAAAAACAAAGTGCAGTTAATGCGGTGTAGATTGTGCCAAAATTAGCTCCTCTTTTTTCGTTTCTTTTCCTTTTATAACTTGCAAATCCTTTTGCAATTAGTTTCTCATTTCGTTCTCTCTTTTCTCTTTCCTTTGTCAGCAGTTATTCTAACTGGCAAAGTATGTTTATGGAAATATTGTTGTTATTACAATATATTGGTTGTTCTTTGCAGTTTAGAGCTCCATCTCCTTGTCGTAGGTATTGCGGGACTGAATTTGTATACGAAGTTTGTTACTTTGTTTGAATTGTCTCAAGATGGTAAATATTTACTGTTTATCAACTTTTTGTTTTACCTGCTTTCTAGAGAAAATTTGAATATGGCACATACCATAAGTATCGTAAAAGACCAAAGTAGAATTTATTCTGGTTTTTTCTTATCAACATGTTTATGCACAGAATATACTATTTGAGTTATTTATCCATTTGCTTGATCGAATTCCTGTGCCAATTTTCCCCTTTTTTTTTTTAAATTTGGCCAGGGTTAACTGTAATATATACTTTAGCTGCATGCTCTAATGTTTCTTGTTTGATTTAGAAATTGAGAATGCAACTGACGAGTATGAGCGTGCATTGTGTAACTTTAATACATATATGCATATTATTTTCATTGATTAGACTCAAATGCTCCTGTGATTGTTCCATTAAAGTTATAGTACATCTTGGGGGCAGAAAACTTCCTAATCATAAGATACTCTACGTGAAAATGAGTTGTGTGCTTGTTATGAAAAGGAATTTTGGCTATTTGTGTATCAATCTGGTCAAACATGGAGCTGCTTAGTTGAGTGCTGAAGTCTGACGAGAACTGCACATGCAAAGACTTTGGTAGTTTGACTTTGTTTGTCCTGCAAAATTTTCCTCTTGTATGTAAGAAATCTTTCCTCGGTTACTAATGGTGGTGGATTATCATATTAGAGTTTATATGTTGAGAAAGGTGATGTCTGTTATGATGAAGTTGGGAAGCTAATGCTTGCGATATTTCCTTAGCACATCTCCGACAAAAAATGCCGCTTGCTAAAAGTTGCAATCAAGTGGTGCACAGAAGAATTTTTGGGTGGGACGTTACTGTTACAGATGAACAACATCCACCAAAATGCATGCAGGCATGCTTACACACGGCATATACCTCAATTACCTGCATTTCTGACTTCAACAATGATCTTAATGCTAAAGCATTTTCGCTGTGTGTACCATCAGTTGAAAATTTGATATTTACATACCTATTATTGCCTTCAATGCTTGCTAACCCTTTTATTGGTATTGATGCATTTAATCTCTTGGTAGCAGTAGTATATGAACTATCAAGGTCATACATAATCTCCAAGTGCATGATAATGTTTGCATGAATACTAACTTTCTTTTCTTATTGATCAGGGGACAAATATTTGAAGCCAGTTGTGATTTCAGAGCCGGAGATTACCATCACAAAAAGAGAAGCAGATGACGAGTGCTTAATTCTTGCTAGCGATGGTCTGTGGGATGTATTGTCAAGTGAGTTGGCTTGTGAGGTAGCTCGTGAGTGCCTTCGAGAGGGGAGCCCTTCTAATGTTGCTAATCCTAGAACTCAAATAGAAGATGAGGAGGTTGGGGCATTATATCCATCTCGAAGTGTATTAGCAGCTGCACTTCTCACTCGCCTCGCTTTGGGAAGGAGAAGCGCCGATAACATCAGTGTGATTGTTGTTGATCTTAAGAGGAGCTGAGAAAAGGGGAGGAAGGATGAAATGGAGCGGGTTAATGTCAATACAACTTTGTATAGTTGCTCTCAGGAAAGCAGCGTGCACAGATAGGCTAAATTGGGGGGGTAAAAAACTTTTACATAGATTGAAACTTTGGTTTCCTTTAACTATGCTCGGGCAAAATTAGCTGTTCCTTTTACAAATGCTTTCGTTCACTGGTGCATGCTTGAAGCACCGAACAATGTTTTTTTTTTTTTTTTCTTAACAGCATTCAATAGACCAATTTGTCGGAAAAATTTGTGCAGCCTTTTTATTGCTTTCTTCATTCGCAGGTAATACGTGAGAATGCACGTCATTTTCACTCATGTCCTGCATGTGTTGTGAGATTTTGGTGATGGAAAATGTCCCATTTGTTTCTAGAAAAGGCCAAAGCCGCCCGATGCTAAAACGGTGGCGTTTTACTATCATTTAGCAGGGCCATTCGTGGGTCTTGGTTGTTGTCGTCTAGTTGGGCCTGTAACAGGCGACATCTTGTTCGAAAATCGAACTGTTGTTTTGTTTCGTCAATTGTTGTTGAAGGAAAAAAAAAAAAAATCTTGTTTCGATTATTAGAAAAAATGCCGAACGATTTGTTTTCCCTGTTCGGGTTTACAGGTGGGCGTTATTAGATGCCGATTTGCTAAAACGCCCCGTAAATCGACTGTAAGACCATAATCAGATCAGCAATTTCCATTTCATGGTCGCTGAACTGTGATCACTGATCAATGTCCACTCTCATCGGACTCCGTGACGTAGTCGTGGTCGACGACTTATATTCTCCAGCGAAGGAGAAAGCTGCCAACAAAAGTTCCTATAATAGCCGCTGGGCGTCTCTACTGCGGCGACTTCGCTATCTTCTCGCCGCAGCTAAATTGAAGCTTCTGCTGGGCCTTTGCCTGATATGCGTCGCCGTTTTCGTCACTTCCAGAATTAGCTCTTTCATGGGCTGGATTCCTGACGACACTTCTTCCACTTCTTCTCCTTCAATGTATACATACCTTTTTTTATTCTCTTCTTCTCATGATTACCAATTTCTCAGATTATTAATTTCTGTCTTGTTTTGTGCGAGCCTCTAATTTAATGCTTACTGCTAGCGGTAAGCTCTTCAAAAAAGATTGTATATTCATGATCTTTTTTTGTTTTTGTTTTTCAAATCCACAGGGGAGGTTATACTGTGCTTATTAACACATGGAAGAGAAATTCGCTTCTCAAGCAATCCGTCTCTCACTATGTTTCCTGCGGTGGCACTGATGCAATACATGTGGTTTGGAGTGAGATAAATCCGCCATCAGAGAGCTTGAAAGCTTATCTGAGAAGGGTGGTGTTTTCCAAATCTCCAGCGGCACTGAAGCCCAACTTTAAATTCGACATTAGTTTGGTAGATAATTTAAACGGTAGGTTTAAGCCTATTGCTAACCTTAGAACTGAAGCTATTTTCTCTGTTAATGATGATGTCATCGTTCCATGTTCTGTTCTCGAGTTTGCTTTCTCTGTATGGCGGACTGCTCCTTCTACTATGGTTGGATTTGCACCTCGGATGCATTGGCTGGATAGCCTGGTGGGTTCTTTCATTTCCTTCACTTTCTAATTCTTCAGAAAGATGGCAGTCTTAGTTTTGTATCGTATGTGCTGTTTTTCCTAGGATATCAAGCTCAATACTCACTTATTCAGTAGCACTCGGAGTTGGTCATTATGCTTTGGGATTTTAGTCCTGTAGTGACCTATCAACTCAGTCATTGGTTGCTGACTCTCGATGACTGAAATTCAATTAAAATGCGGCAATTTCTCCCAAAAGTACTCAATGTTCTTACATTTTGCAGTACTGCTGATGCAACACGGGGGTAACGAAGGATTAAATTACTGAACAATTGAACTGTTGATTAGGCAGTGATTAGCAACACGATTATGAGACTTTTGAATTGTTTGTACTTCGAATAGTCATTTTTTCTTCACTAAAACTTTATTGTGCAGGGATTTAGAAGCTATTAATTTGTCTAGTCTATATTGATTGTTACAGACAGAATGCACACATCATTGTTTTCTTTGCATTATTCAAGTATGTCTAGACATGTAAAAATAAACTGATCTTGACTTTTCATCCCAATCTAATTCAGAAGAATGGCATCCCATATTACAAATATGGAGGTTGGTGGTCAGTTTGGTGGATGGGCGCCTATAGCATGGTTCTCTCAAAAGCTGCATTCTTTCACAAGAAATACCTGGACTTATATACCCATACAATGCTTGCATCAATACAAGACTATGTAGCCCGGGAAAGGCATGCTCATTATTTCTATTTTTTGTTTTTAGTTTACTCACCTAATGTATTGTTCTTGTCTTCTTGAAAATAAGGTGAATCTTTTCTTCCTGTTCTTCTACAGGGACTGTGAAGATATTGCAATGTCTTTCCTTATTGCCAATGCTACTGGCGCACCTCCAATTTGGGTGAAAGGTAATGGCCTTTCATTCTGTTCTCTCAAAGAATTCGCTTCTGATATTATATTTGTGTGTACTGGGTAAAACCTGAGGCTTTTTCTGTTCTAAGTTAAAGTTTTGGGCTTTATCTTGCTCGAAGCTAAACCTAAGTTTGCCTCCTTCTTTGCTTTAAAGTCTAGATACGACTTGAGTCTATGTAACATTTGCATTTATCCTTAAGAGCACTATTACATAGACAGTTACCGATGACATGAATAATGTTCTAATAAGATATGTGGTGGCAATGAAATCCTGTTTACAGAGCTCCCTTTCTTTTCTGCTTTGATGGAAAGTCTATGTTTCCAACTAAGCTGATGGGAGCCAAGTTCCAGGACAGTCGGTTTCTAGTGTTTCACAAGTAGTGAAATGACTTTAGGCTCTATGACAAATAGAACTTCAAAGTAGGTAGGTTTCTAAAGGCAAAAAATTCCCTTGAGATTACCCTATTTGTCAAATGCGTATCTCCAGATCCCGACTCCTGACAATTGCTTTTTTTTTTCCTTGATCAATAAATAGAAGGTACTGGTGGTTGGAAAGTGGACCACTTGATGTTTTACAGGCTTTGGTTGTTGTTGCACGAGATGTTTGTGGTTTGATTAAGTAAAGGAAGGTGAAGAGGATGAAAATGAAGGATGATATGAGGTTTTTGTGAGTAGAGTAAATCACAGGAATGGTAAACTTTATTTCTCAGTCCGTGTGCTACTGTGTGTTTGTGACGATGTTTTTTTTTTTCTTTTTGGGAACTGGTTTGTGCTGATTTTTTTTCGTTGGAACTGGCTTGTGATGATGTTTACGCCTGGAAATTTGAATGTAGTTCTCTTTTCTGAATTTTGCTGAGATAGTTATAGGTCTTCAGTCTTGGACCGTGAAAACTTCTCCAATTGTTCTTTTGCCCCCTGAAATTACATTTCTGAAATTCTCAGGGAAGATGCATGAGATTGGATCATCAGGCATAAGTAGCCTCAAAGGGCATAGTGACAGAAGAAATAAGTGCCTAAATGACTTCATTTCACTATATGGAAAAGTACCTCTTGTTTCAACCAGTGCAAAGGCTGTTGAAGCAAAGCAAGAATGGTTCTGGTAGATATATTGTGTGCTCCTAGTAGCCTCATGGAGTTGTCGTATTACCCTCATGGAACCTGTGATCCTTTATGCAAGATGGTAAGAGCGAACACTATCCTGTCTCTCTGTATATTCTGTTAGGAAAAGGCCATGTTCAAATAGACTGGTTGAAGTGATGTTAACTGAACTGCATTTTACCATGTTGTATGGTCTGTATATTTTGGATGGCATCTTCATGCGAACAAACTGGACTCTGTACACCAATATCATGCCATTGTAATCGACACGTTTGAAAGAATAAATTTAATTTTGTCACAGAATAATCAAAGAGATAATAATGACTGCCTCGTGAATAGCGACGAATGACCCCATTGGCTATTGCCGTGCGGGATAGTTGGCCACATGTGAAGCACGTAATAGAGGGTATTATTCCTAGTGCAAATAAGCATATCTGCTGCGTGATGTTCGGAAAACCTGCAAATGGAGAGAAATTCTGCAGCAGGGAAATAGAGGAAAGGCATTTCCTTTTGTTTGAATATCGTCTAAAATTTGCATAATTTAGATTATTGTTAGCGATAATAGAATGAATTGGCGAGTCAAGTGTCAAACCTCTCTTTTTGTTTTTTTGTTTCTTTTTTGGTGAATATATTCCCCCATCTCCATGTGCACTTTTATGCTTGTTAAAGCAACATCGTATTATTTATGATAAAAACTATTCAAAGGAGATTTTTTCCTCTATTGCACTCTATGGTTAAATATATAATATATAAATTTTTTTATACTTTGATCAATAAAATTAAGATATGTAGTTTGTGTTGTACATTCAACTACCGAATATAATACAACTAATGTAGGCAATTATTCGAACAAAATGATCCGGAGCAGCCACATGTCTCATTTGAATATATATAGCCAATGTAATGAAAAATCATATATTGAAAATAATTAGGAAAATATAATTCCCACTTCCTCCTTTTAAGTTTCCTCCTCCATCCTAATTTATTTCAAAAAACAAAAAGTAAAAGAGTGCTCATACTAGGTCTCACGTGTCCATACAATATAATTTACCAGTTCAAAGCCAATAAACAATGCCACCTGAAAATTATATATATAATATATGATGAAGGAAAACCACTTGGTTTTCTTAATTAACTTTTGTTTATTCTCCAACTCTTTCTCCAATTTCCAAATGGATGGCAAGAAGAGAACGCTTGGCTCTCTCTGGCTGGCCTCTTTTTCTCTTGCATCTCTACCTTTTTTTTTCTTTGCTTTAAGTTTAGTTTTTTTTACCAGAATCAAGAGAAAACTAATAACATCATATAACAACTTCGTCGAACTGCTCCTATCTAAATAAATTTACATTCCATAAGTCCAAAGGCACTAGCAATACAGATAAGAGATGAAAGATATTGATACCCCTCAGATATATTTTTATTCAAATTAATAAACTTGTATTCCTAAATTAGAGTAACTTACAGAATAAGAAGAGCTAAATTCAATTAGGCAAGAGTCTTCCTCATTAGGAAAAGTCCCACACTCGGAAGACTTCTAGATAAAGGGGAATTGCCTCAAACAAAGACAAAACCTATAAGAAAAAGGAATCATATTCCTCTTAGATTTGAGCATCTCATTCTCTATAAATACTCATCTCCTCCTCTCAAATTATTCATTATATTCTATTCTATTTTATTAAGCTCTTATTCTCTTTAAATTCTCTCTCTACACTCCCTGGCTTAAGCATCGGAGAGTTTGTGGGAGAAATCTCACATCTTACCTTACTATTATTGATCACTTGCAGGACCCATCAAAGGTCTCAGAATCAAGTTATCAAGTGGCGCCCACCGTGGGAAACTTTTGAGTTAAAGTCATTATTATCTACTAAGCTGAAGTAAAGTTCACACCATGGCATCAAGCCCACCAGCTGCTGATACTCATATGAATTCCCAGAAGCAACTTCAGACATAGAAGCTCTAATCAACCCTTCCACTCCGCTATCTATCAACACATCAGCCCCTATTTTCCCATCAATCAGTCCGCCCCTATCCTACCAATCGACCCATTGGCCTTTATTCGTCATGGGGGACCGTCATCCCAAATCCCTCTTTCTGGAGTCGCCCCTAGATGGGCAACACTCGACACAATCTTTCCTTATTATGCTCTTCTACATCATAATAGCATACCCATCCCTTCTGTGCCTTTTCCAAGCCTTTTAGGAACACATATTACAAGTACGCCAAACCTCAACATAGTAGCTCAAACACTCAATCTACCTACCACAAATAAAGAGGCGATGATTCAAAATATCCAAGCCCAGATAGCCTTCATGCAGCAGTAATTGAACGCCTTAATTCAAGAAAATAATATTGGGACTACTAATCCAGAGAATAACGCGATCATACCACCTGTTGCAACTCAGAGCGCCCTTGGAGGAGAAAAATGAGCTCAGAAAGACCCGGAAGGATCAAGCACAAATTGTCCTGCCTTAGATGACTCCCAGATAGTTCAGAAGGTAGAACAAGTAACTCAGAAAGCCCAGACTGGGTCAAGAAAGGAAGACTAATGTATTTTAGAAGGAATAACACCCTTCATAAGCAGGATTATTAAAACCGAGATCCCTTCTAAATTCAAGCTACTTCAACTAGATCAATTTGATGGAACCGGAGATCCGATCATCCAGATCTCCTCATTCTGAACTAAGATGATGCTTTAGAATGTAAATGATGGATCCTATGTCGTGTCTTCCCCAACACCCTTACTAAGATTGCTCAAAGGTGGTTTCATCAACTTCCTAAGAACTCTATCTCGTCCTTTGAAGAGTTAGTTGAGAAGTTCAGAACTCGGTTCATCTCCAACGTCCCACCTGCAAAGAATGTAAATGATCTCAGAATGTACAAACAAGAAGCTTCGGAGCCACTAAGGAGTTATCTTAACAGATTCAACAAGGTCGCTGTGTAGATCAAAAATTTAAGTGATGAAGTGGCAATAGAGGCTATGAAAAATAGGACACGATTAAGGGAAGCTCAAAGATAAAATTATGACTAAAGAGCCTACAACTTTCTCTGAAGTCATGTCTATGGCCATGAAACTGATTAAACTCGATGAAGACAGAAGGCTACAACGAGATGATGACAGACCATCGTTTAAAAGGGAAGAAAGATCCTAGCCAAGGAGACCTAGAGCCCAACCTCCTTATTTCATAGGCCCAGCAGGGGGATTCAGGAAGGAAATTGAAAACTATACACCCTTGAATGCTCCGAAATCGCAATTCCTTATATGGATTAGAGCAAATGAGGTGGGAATACTTGTGCCAAGAAGATCGAGTCCTAGCAAAAGAGCAATGGCAGATAGAAGGTTCTATTGTCAATATCACCGAGAATATGGACATGACACTGACAAGTGCCGAGAATTACAAAGAGCCATAGAGCAACTAATACAAAATGGCAAACTCGATAAATTTACTAATACAAACAAGAGATACCGAGACTCCGAAGACGAGAATGGTGACAAGTTTAAAACAAAGAAGGCTCGTAATGAAGCGGCTGGAGTCATTAACATGATAGTTGGAGGAGAAGCACCTAAAGAAAAAAGGATGAAACGATCTCGGAGAGAAGAAATCCAGTTGTAAAGGCCAACTATCACATTCGGACCAGAAGACAAAGAACATGCCCGACATCCCCATATGATGCCTTGGTTGTAAAAGCATACATTCGAAATTATCTGGTGAAAAGGCTTTTGATTGATGAGGAAAGCGCTGTCAACGTACTCTCATAGACCGCCTACCAAGCTATGGGAGGCTCAGTTACTGATCTCAAAATCATTAAAAACCCCATCACCAACTTCGGTGGAGGAACAACACAGCCTATGGGAGTAGTAGAATTGGAAATAGAATTCGGCAATTGGGAAACAGGATATTCAAAAATAGCCCGATCCTTGTTCAACATCGTAGATCTTCCACTTGCTTATAATGGCATCATCGGAAGACCCATCTTGTATGAGATTGATGCAGTCACGAGTATTAGAAGGTTGATTATGAAGATCCTTCTAGAAGACCAAGTCATAACCATACTCGGAGATCAATCAATGGCTCAGCAGTGTTATCAACTGGCTTTTAAACCTCAATTGGAAGCTTTTCCCCTGACATCTTTAGAAATTGAAAAATAAGATGCCAATCCAAAGCCAATTGATCATGTCCAAACATTGCAGAACACAAAAGAAAAGGCAATCAAAATTGGAGGTGGGCTCGATAAAGACATCAGTAAAAACATTGGAGAAGTTCTTACTAGACACTCTAATAGCTTCGCTTTAACAGCAACTGAAATTGTGGGGATAGACCCTCAGATTGTGTCGCATAAAAACAATTCATCCCCTCTTCTAAAAAAAAAAATCCTTAAGGAGTTAGATTGCCAATTTGGACGTGGTCATATGCAAATCAATTAATATCACTCACTAACATCATTTTTCAAGAAAATTGAAAAAAAGGTCCCTATCATGATAAAATTTCCAAAGAAAAAAAAACTAAAGGAAAAGTGAAAGGTCAAACCTGATAAAGGATTGAGAAAAAAATAAAGGTGCTGATCTAGATATTCTCCGTCGGCTTTGGGGACAAGTCGTGTGAAAGAAGCCGAGGGAAGTTTGAAGTTTAACAAACAAACAAACAAAGAAAAAGAAAAAAAAAAAAAGGAAAATAGCAATACCTACTCCACTTTTTGTTAGGATTA
Organism: Mallotus repandus; assembly: GCA_949671775.1. Lineage (NCBI taxonomy): Eukaryota > Viridiplantae > Streptophyta > Magnoliopsida > Malpighiales > Euphorbiaceae > Mallotus > Mallotus repandus. Next base: position 29,466 of record CATIWM010360946.1, read on the forward strand.
ATTAATCTTTTTATATAGTAATAATGGATGACCTAATACCTGGCTTTCTTGCACTATACTTACCTTTAATTGGCTACTTATCATAATCTAGTTTTACTATAATAACATCCACATCTTGATTCTCTATATCCCTTCCCTGCCATGCTCCGTTGATTACGCAAATGGGTAATAGCATTAGTACAAATTGTCTCACCATGTATTGCTTTCTTGATTACAAAAAAATTCAAGATGGTGCACGGTGGAAGAAGAACTGTAGCATCATGTCCTATGAAATTAATAAATGTAACCTGCCATGCTGACCACGGAGCTACTACCTACCTGGCTCTTAGCACAGAGAAAGAGAGCAAAATATTTATATAGAAAAAGTTTAAAGACCCACATGCACACACAAGCTTTCTTTACTTTAGGCAGCCTTTAGCTGTTAGCCGACACTAAAAAGAAAGGCCCAAAATATCATAAGTAACAATTAACAAACAACCGTACAAAATCACACACACTTAACACAGCTCATAGCCTCTCTAAATCAAATCCTTTTCGTCAAAAACAAAACCCAATTTCTTGCTTATATTTTCATCTTCATCGGTGAAACTCTGCTTCTAAAAATTGTCACTTTCGCCATGCCATCTCGCTCTCTTCCTCCGGTGCCCCCTGAACCTCTACAGCCTTCTGTCCACCACCACCGCTCTCTCTCTACCCGCCTCCTCCCTCCTATAACCGCCGCCACCGCCGCCTTCTCCTTTCTTCTCATATTCGTCGTCTGCTTTCGTAAAATCACCCGTAAACGCACCGTCCCATCTGACTCCAAGCCACCCCACCGCTTCTCCTATTCTACTCTCCGCCGAGCTACCAACTCTTTCTCCTCTTCTTTCCGTCTGGGCCAAGGTGGGTTCGGCTCTGTATATCGTGGAACTCTCCCAAATGGTCAGCTCGTTGCAGTCAAAGTTATGGACTCGGGCTCTCTTCAAGGAGAGCGTGAGTTCCAAAACGAGCTGCTTTTCGCATCGAAACTGGAGTCTAATTACATCATCACACCCCTCGGCTTCTCATCAGATAGAAAATATCGTACTATGTTGTTGATTTATGAACTTATGCCCAATGGTAACTTGCAGGATGCACTTTTACACAGAAAGTGTCCTGAATTGATGCTGTGGAAAAAAAGGTTTAGCGTTGCTGTTGATATAGCTAAAGGTATGGCATATCTCCATTGCTTGAATCCGCCTGTTATTCACGGCGATATTAAGCCCAGTAATATTCTGTTGGATCAATTTTTCTCTGCAAAGTTAGCAGATTTTGGATTGGCATGGATGGATTTAGATAATCAAAATCAGAATCAGAATCAGAGTCAGTGTGAGATTAAGATTGAGGAGACTGATGTTAAGAAAGCTGAATTAGAAAGTAATAATGGTGTTAATATTGAGGATTGTGGATCTGTGGTAGAGACTGAAAGCGCGACTACTGGCTTCGAGGACTTTAATTTATTAGGGGTGGATCAGTCTCCAGAGAGTTTTATAAGGGCACCTGTTTCTATATCTGCTACATCACCGGAGACTGTGGAGGTTGTTAGCCCCTCGCTGGAGGGGAATTTAGATGGAGCTAATGTTGAGAATGGGAAAATGAAAGAAGGAGTGCAAAAATGTGCTTCTGGAAGACAAGATAAAATTGAGATGGTGGAAAATGGGGTTGTTAAAGATTATGTAATGGAATGGATTGGAACTGAGATAAAGAAAGAGAGGCCAAAGAGTGATTGGATTGGATCTTCATCATCGACTGATCAAACGATTGCGAAAATTGATAAAAAAAAGAAGAGCCGAAAGCGTTTAGATTGGTGGGTATCCTTGGACGAGGACAAAGATGCGAAGATAATGAAGAAGGAGAAGAGGAGACAACCAAGAGAATGGTGGAAGGAGGAATATTGTGAAGAGTTGGAGAAGAAGAAGAAAAAGAAAGACAAGAAGAAGAAGAAGAGAGATATGGGAACGGCTAGTGATGGCAATGCAGGAGAAGATTGGTGGCCAAGGGATGATGAATTGTACGCTGAGAGGAAGAAAAAGAAGAAAAGGAGTAGAAGTAGAAGTAGTCTTGGCAGTATTGACTGGTTTAGCGGTGAGCTATTTAGAGGTAACCTTGTTAGTCATGATTCTTTAAGTGGAGAGATTCCAAAGAGTAGTGGCATTAGTAGTACACCAAGCATGAGAGGAACTGTTTGTTATGTTGCTCCTGAGTACGGAGGTGGTGGTCATTTATCTGACAAGTCTGATGTTTATAGTTTTGGTGTTCTATTGTTAGTTATCATCGCTGGTAGGCGTCCACTTCAGGTTACTAGCTCTCCAATGTCTGAGTTTCAGCGTGCCAATCTAATACATTGGGCTCGTCATCTTGCCCGTGCTGGAAAGCTTCTTGATTTGGTTGATCAGTCTGTACAGTCTTTGGATCGAGATCAAGCTCTGTTATGCATTACTGTTGCTCTTCTTTGTTTGCAGAAGTCACCTACTCGCCGGCCTTCCATGAAGGAGGTTGTGGGAATGCTCACTGGCGAGTTAGAGCCGCCTCAATTACCAATTGAATTTTCTCCCTCACCTCCCTCGCGCTTCCCCTTTAAGTCCAGGTCACATAAGAAGGTCCGGTGAGTTTTTACTGTTTGATGCCAACTTCAATGAGGAGTATGTTGCTATACATCATTGATTGGTCATCTCTGTAGATGATTCATGTAAAGAGAACAAAAAGAAAATTCTTACTTCATCATGAAATAGATTGAAATAGTTTTTACTTGCTCTAATGTTGTTGCTGGTATGGCCTACCAATGCATTACTAATATCACAATCTTCCTGTAAAGCTGTTATAATAGATCAGGAAACACTAAAAGGTGACCCACATCCCTTCTATCTTCGCTCGAAGGATGAGTATTAGGACTGTAATTTAGCACTTGAGCATGCTTTTTTAAACATGGCCCCTGCTTTCAGTGCTGAAGCCTTCATAGCAACTTTCATCAGGTTCTCTCAATTGTGAACAAGTAGCTCGCTTTTCGAAGAATTAATTTAGCACTAATAATTGGCCCTCTTGTCCACAATACTTAATTTTATTATTGATTTCCGCTATCTGTGTTGGCGATGTTGGTATCTTTAGAAGTGCTAATAATACACCATTATGCACTGCCTATTCTATGGCAATGCCAATCAGCTGTCAAAGAATATATGCCAATATATACTTGAACCTCTTAACTGTTCTGGCAAAGGGTAAGTAAAAGGACGTCCTTTTTTTGGCAAGGGTAAGTAAAAGGATGTCCTTTCTCCTTGGTAACAAGGTGCAGAGTTTGAATCCTACCATCATCAATTTAAAAGATAAGAGTTTGAATCCTATCATCATTTATCAATGTCTGACTCGTATAATTTTTCTATTAAAAAAATGAAAAAAAAGGACTGCCAGATTTTTGTCATGCTTAGAAAATGTAGGCTTGGTCTTCTTATTGGAAATTTAGTACATACATGGTGATGTTTCAGTTTACTCTCATAGAAGGAGCTTTCAATAATTTTTTAATCAAAGAAGTTGGCGTGTTAATTTGTTGTATAGTTGGTGCTGAATTGTATTTAATATGGATTGACCATCAAGTTGTGGAGTTTGAACCATGAATTAAACGTACTACCTTCCCCTGGTACACACCCTCTCCCTCCCCCGACCCAAAAGGCCAAAACTCAAAATTTGAAGTTAGAAAAAAAAATAAAATAAAGATTTGATTAATAAATGGCGCTATCCAAGTTGCTCTAGTTATGGATGGATTGTGGGCCGGTACTCTCAAAATGAAAGAATAGTGTAGAAGAATATTTGTATCAGTTTCCTGTTGCCTAAGTACTTGGCAATTAACCCTTTGATGTGCTTGTGGTCGTGGCCAATTGTCTATCACTGTCCGTACACTTCCTCTGGAGCATCTTTAAACAAAAATGAAAATTCGCACCACCAATCTTCAAATTGAGAGTGCTTATACAATTTTTCAGAAAACATAATTTTTCTTCTCGCATATCACTCTCAACCATGTTCCTGTTTCCTAGCAACAACATGTGCTTTTCAGCTTTAATTTTCTTTTTTCTTATATTTGTTCTGCTTTGTAAGATGTAGCATGTTTTCCGTATTTGCTTGTATCGGTCCTGTGTGAGGGCTCTTCTAAATTCCGCATTCCTTGTTTTTTTAGCAATGTTTATTTTGATGAAGACTGTTTGAGCAGAGGAAGGATCACTACCAATCCGAACGATGTGTTCTCAGGTTCATATTTTTCATGTGTTGTTGACAAATTTCACCAGACTATGGTCCACTGCAAAGCAGGTTTTGTGGAAAAGCAGACTCTGGTGATCGCTACTTGCACAGACGACATATATGACCTTAACAATTTGCAATATATATTATATGCTATTCTATTATACTTCACATTTTGCACTGTACATAGTTAATTGTTGATACGATGTAAGCTCATATGAAAGACATTATAAGATAAAATTATGGATTCAATTTTTCACTCTCCTCTTTCCTCCCATTGTTCAAAGAAAAAAAGTCAATGAGTCGTAGTTTTATGGTCCAGTTGCAATCATCTTGTGGGTAAAGAGACACCTTCGATATGCTCAATGTTTAATAGTTCATATGTTTGTCCTGCTCAGGCTGTCTAGTGAAGGAGAGTGAAAACAACCAGAATTCACGCCCCAATTTTCTGCGGAAAAATAAGCAACACCACAGGCATGTTGGGATCGAAGATGCCAGTAAGGTTGGGAGTACACGTGTAACAAATCCAATGTTTGAGTTGTACGTACAAACGTCACTGCTACCTCTATCTGACTCCTGTCCGCAACTATGTATCACTTAACTGGCCGGATGATCAAGACATAGGCTGGAATAAGGATCCAATGCTACTTTGCAACTAGATTGGGCTTGGCAAGCATTGGATTCAGCATAAATATAGATAAGCCTAGCCCTGCCCTTTTCATTTATTTATTTTTAAAGGAACCTTACATACATGTTAGACATTTTTGGGTATGCAATACCAACAGAATCTTGGAACATACAAAAAGTTTAGGCTTATGTTACCTAATCACAGTCAGCAAATCTTGAGCACATGATGCGAATGATCAGAGGAAGAAAGAATCATATCTGGTGAAATACGGCAGTTACAATTTCATTAATTATTATGCATTGTGAGAAGGCTCTCTCCTAAATAATAAATAAACCTAATTATTATGTTATCAAAATCCACTCATGATGATCAGCTTTATCCACAATGCTGCAATATTTAGACCCACCTGCCTCTTCTGTGCTCTTTAATTTGGGGCACAATGACCTAACCCATCCTTATTTTAGTCAGCTTCCTTTTTTTCTATTCATACTCCTATCATTATTCAGACCAGAATATAAGTTCAACAATCTAAAGCTTATCTAAATTCACAAGAAAATGGGTAATTCATATTTAATACGGATATTGTAATATTAGTATGAGAATAAGAATTATTAATAATAGAAAGTTTAAATTCAACAATATTTAAATTATATATCTTAATATAAATTTTTTTTTTATATTTATTCATTCCACACATACATAACATACAGAATTCTAATTTAAGTATTGGAATGTTTGTGAAGAAAACTTACAAATTTACCTAATTTTTTTTATGCGTCTAGTTCTACTAAGCTAATTTTAGAGTTATTACCTCTCTCTCTCTCCCTCTCTCTCTCTCTCTCTCTATATATATATATTATTTTTAATATTTTATTTATTTTATTTTTAGTCGGCTTTCGTTAATATGGATATAACTCTTAAAAGAATAATAATTTATATAACTAATAGCTACATGAATAGTAATGTTAATAAACAGTAAATTTTAGAATTTTACATCCTTCCTTCCCATTTGCATGCTTCCTTATATATGAATATGAGGCCATATATGAAATTTTAACAAAAAAAAAAATTTATCTTTTAGTGCCTATAAATATCACTACTAATAACATCGATCATTGTCCCTCTTAAAAATATATTATTAAGCTGAAATTCTTTTATTTTATTATTATTATTATTTTTATACATATCAAAAAATATATATATATAAGATAATGTTTTATATCGCGAGTCATGTTTGTGTAAATATTATTTTTTTACCATCTATTTTTATAGGACATCAAATAATGTTTAATGAGCAAAAGTATAATTTTTACAAACCCTTATGGAGACCCACAACATATATCCACATGGAAAAATATATATAAAAAGAAGTGTGAAACTACTAAATTCCTACCAACTCAGAAAATATATCTATATAACTAATGAATATAAAGTATATATGATCTGTCACGAGGTAATATTAAGGTCAATACGAGTTTTCCCATCCTAAGAAGCATCAAAGAAAGATCCAAAAGTTATTGATGGTCCCGAACAAGAGCAAAAATACCCATAATTAGCGTTTGATACATCCATTACCACTACATAGTCTATGCTCCCACTTTCATTTGATTAATCTTATATATAATATTTGCCCTAAAACGCACATGTAGATGTAAATAACAACTCACAAGTGGTAATAAGACTGCCAAGTAAAAGTGGCAAATTCCATATCTTCTGGGGATCTTTTCCCTTCGTCTTGTTTGATATGTGCATGCACTTAATTCAAAAAGGTTGCACCACTAATAATTAAGTTGTAAATAGATAAACAATGTTGTTTCCCTTTGCTTGCGTATACCAAGCATTTTTAAAACATGTAGGAACTATCACTAAAAGGATCCACATCCTTTTTATTAAAGTTCTTTAGCTCAAGGCTCCATTGTACAGCACTTATTACAGGCATACTTAATTGATGACATGTGTTTAAGAGATTTGAAAATTTTTTCTTTAAAGTGTTAAATTTAATAATTGGATAAGAAAACAGTTTACATTTGATTAATATATATATATGAAAAATACATTTTGATAGGTTTGCATTTAAAAATATTATAATCAAGACAAAAATTAATTTAAATTGATATTCAGATGAATAATTGACCGCTTAAATTTACAAAAATAACCTTATAATAATATATTTTTATAAATGTCTCTATCTGAAAAGAAATGAAAGTTAATAACTCCAAACTAGAAGTTTACATTTGACCGAAGAATAATTGTATTATGTAACTAATTTATAAAAGAATTTATTTTTATAGCCTCACAAATATTCTCATTCCTATTACAACTCTGTTCAAAAAGTAGAATAACAGTTGTATTCGTTCTTTTATTATTAGTTGATTTTAGCATTACTTTTCAGATGGGTGTATAGTTTTTGGTAAATTAAAATGTCATATAACTTTAATATTGATGAACTGTTAGTTTTTGGTAAAATAGGAGGTCATATGATTTTAACATTGATGGACTACATAATAGAGGACAATCCTTTCTTTTTAAATCAACAATAGTAGAAATTAAACTATATACCTCAGAATACCCTTTGAAAAAATTTATCACTTAACTATTTTCCCACTAGTTTAAATGGTTGTATAATTGATAAAATAATGTGATATATATATATTTGTGCCTTTTATGACAATTTTTTTAAATTATATTTGTGCCTTTTTTTTTTTTGACTCCAAAGATTAAGAGATAAATTAATAGGAAGAGATATATTTCGGTTGTTGTCTATAGTATCATGGGCGAGACAACATATAACTTCTTCACATAGCTGAACCTGAGTTGAAAATTTCCGCCCCAATTTGTAACTGTAAAAGAAAAAAAATGGGATATGAAAATAAGACAAAAAGTAAGGAAGTGTGTTTATTTGTTACCACAATTGTCTTATAAGTCAAACCAATAATGGTGCCTCTTCCGAGTCTGCACTTTCATATTAAAAAAATAAACAACCCAAATTATATAATAATTATGTATCTTTACTTATTAATTATATTAAAATAATTAGAAAAATAATAATTAAATAATTATTTAAATTAATTAATTAAAATATATTATTTTGAATTACGGTATAATAAATTTATATATTGTTTAAATTTTTTAATTTTTTAATTAGTTATTTAATTATTATTATCTAACCCGTTTAAAATAAATAATAAAATATTCTGTCACCGGATAAAGTTAGTTGACAACAAAGTTTGATCTTCAACCCTCTTCGCTCTCAGATTTTATACCAAGAGACTTAGCCTTCTAACTTAGTTTTTTTTTTTTAAAAAGTATATTATTATTTTAGCCTTCAACCCCTTTGCTCTCACATTTTATACCAAGAGTTTTAGCCATCTAGTCTAATTGTTAAAAAAATTATTATTATTTTAACTTTCTAATTAAACATTGTGAGTTGGTGGTCTTAAATCACTATATAACTTAACAAGTGCTTTTTTAGTTAATAGCCTAAATTTTGATAAAATGTATGATAAAGAGCAATTCTTTTCTTTAAATCGAGAGTGGCAGAAATCGAAGTCTACATTTATCTAATAACTTAGTGAGTATTAATTATCATGAAAGTCCACGTAATGTGAACACAAATAATGGATTATTGACCAAAAAAAAATGGATCCACTTTAGTGCATAGCTACAGTGACCGTCTTTACGCAAGCCAATTTTGAACCAAATAATACTTATATTTCTATATTTTAAAAGTAAACTAGTCAAAATAGATAAATTGTAAAATAAAATGATATAAATAAATTAATAAAATAATAATTAAATAAATTAAAAATAAAATAAATTACATTAATTTTATTTTTTTATTTTTATCATAATTTTTTAGTTATAATAAAATTTATTTTTAGAATTATTAAATTAATTTTTTTAAATAAAAAATTATTAAATTAGTATTGAAATATGTATAATAGTGTTTTAGTTAAAAAAT
>CATIWM010360975.1:0-11747 GCA_949671775.1 Mallotus repandus
TAAATAAATGGAATCTAGAATTGTGGCTCCAATCTTAACTCTTATATGAATGATTTTTATTATTTGTTCCAAGAAAAAAAAAATCTATAATGAACTTGTGTAATAAAAAGAGTTGGAAAATATAGAAAAGTGAAACCACAATGATGAAATGGAAAGAAGATTATAGTTTTTGTAAACTCAACAGCACTTTACTTCAACTTAACCATGTCATATCCGACATATGCCATGATAGGTTTTGAGAAGGAGAGGGTGGTGCATGAAGAGTAGAAAAGAAGAAGAAGATGGATTTTTGTTGTCATCTCATCTTTGAGATTTTAAATTGCCTTTAATTGAAGATGCTTCTCCTTTTGAGTTCTTAAGTTATTGAACGGACAAAGAGATCTCATAAAGAGATTTGTTTCAAATGGATTAGACAAATAAATGATTCATGAGATCAGATGGGGTGTTTTTAATTCCCAAGCCCTTCCTTTTCCTTTTCACTTTCAACCCTTTTTCAATATGGGCTCTGACATTGGTTCGCGATTAGTTTGGTAAAGTGGAAAATACTTTTAGTTGAGTAACGCTATGCAATTTTAACAATAATTTGTCTTTTTTTAATGAAAATGTTGGTATATAGTGCGTTTCTACATCAATTAAAATTATATTTGCATTTTGGTATTAGTTGGTAGAAAGTTATTTTTATTTAAACTAAATTTTGAATTTAAATTTTAGCAATTGTGTGAAATTAATTGTTAGAAAACTTTTGTCGTTGTTGCGGTCTTGTCCAAATTTAACCGAATTAGTTAGAGTCTTAAATTCTAAATATCAGTAATTTAAATTAAAAAAATTACAAGTGCATTTTAAATTATTTTAAAAATTTAATTTTCATATTAGTTTAGTGTTTTAAAAAAATATATTAAAATATAACATTATTAAAAAAACTTAGTAAAAAAAAATTGTTTAAACTAAATAAATAACTCTAAATTGTTTAAACTAAATAAATAACTCTCTTAAATACATTTTGCATATATTGTCCCTGTATCTATTAGCCACAAAGGCTCTAATTTATTCAAAGTTCAAGTCAAATGGACTCACAAGAAAATAAAATTCTTCCAACATTTATTTTTACTATACACAAGATTTAAATTTAAGACATTATTTAAGAGAATTTAAGCTCCTTATTATTTGAACCAACAGATATTGGTACTCTTAAATATAATTTTATCATTATTAACTCACTAATAATTTAAATTTTACAATTTTATTAATATGTTATATACTTGTGGTAAATAATAATAATGTTTTGAATAAATAATTATAATAAAACTATGATACATTTGAAACTCAAATCCCTATAAACTTTATTTTATTGGATCAAAAAATTTCGTTTTGATTTGAAATGTTCAGGGAAAAAAATGAAAGCCAAAAGCTTAATTATGCTAATGTCAAGGGTTAATTTGGGACTTTGTGTGTTAAATTAATGATCATAATACATAATGTTACCACTAAACCAAGTCTATGATTGCACACAGGGCTCCACATCAGCTTCACCATTCCTCTGTCGGCCATTTGTTACATAAAAAATCACCATTCACCGCCTGCCTTTCTCTCACTCTCACAAATTAACAAGGGAAGAAAGGGCCCATTTTCTCCTCACCTTTTCCCTCCTCTTTTCCCAACTCCCAAACAAAGCTTAGAGCAACATCTCCATTGGACCATACTAATTGGTGACCAATTACTTAATTAATTGTTAACATAAATCAAATCCACACCAACTTGTTCTTTTAGAGAAAAAAAAAATTCAGTCTCTCTTTTATTTTGCATTAATCAACTTTTTATTATAAATTCATAATCTCATTATATATATATATATATATAGCAACAATGGTTGCATAGTTATAATGGCTTTCTAAATAATTGAACAAGAGGACCACTAAGACATTATCTCAAATGAGCAGTGCCAAAAATGGTCTATAAATGGATGGTTTTGTATTATAAGACATATACCAATACTAGAAGCATCCATGATCCATGAAAAGGAATGACCCACAAAAAGAAAAGAGAAAATTACACTTGAACTAACTCAATAAAACATAGTATCATAGTCCATGGTTGATGGATTTAAAAGTACACACGAGGGCGAGAAGAATTTTTTTTGTGTGGTCTACATAACAACGCCTGTTTTTGTCTACCCATGATTGAGGCATATGCACTTGCACTTAATAGTGTGTTAATTCCCATTTATTTGTGCATAGTTTTGGCCTTTGTTTGAATGTTTTCTACCAATTTTTTTCTTTTTTTCCCTTTCATGGGCAGGCAAGAAGCATGCAAGCAGATTGATATGTGGGGCACAAAAGCTTACAAGTCTTGTATAATGAGTGGAATGGACATAGGAACATATATAGTGGAGTTCCAAAGTAAACCTACCAATATCTAATTTCATCCTCTCTTTTTTTGTTATAAATATATAATATCTTATTGTTTGCTTATATATATACATATGTATGTTTGGGCAACATTATTTCGTTCCATAAAAAAAAAAAAAAACAGATTGTTTTCTTTTTGCTTTCCCCTTTTTTGGAAATCAAGAACCTTTTCCATCATCTACTAGCTATAGCAAGAAGAGGCTCAAGAAAGAGTTATGATTCATGGCATCACAAAGAAAAGAACATAGCACTCCATGTATAGATAATGAAGACCTGCTTGAAAAGGAGCAAGAAGAAGATGTGAAAGAACAAGAGCAAGAATTGGGTCTAAAGTTAATTATAAGTGATTCCAATCATGGGTTCAATCAAGAACTCAACCTTATTGATTGTTTCAATTTGGAATCATCAGAAACTCCTCAAGCAGATACTGATGTTGAGCAAAGAGTTTTCTCATGCAACTATTGTCAAAGGAAATTCTATAGCTCTCAAGCACTTGGAGGACATCAAAATGCTCATAAAAGGGAGAGGACACTAGCAAAAAGAGGACAAAAGATAAATAGTCATATAGCAGCAGCGTTTGGCCACCCTTATTTGCACCACTATTACTATTCAAGTCTGGCTTCTCTCCCACTTCATGGTGGATCCCTTGGAATTCAAGCGCATTCAATGATCCATAAACCTTCTCACAGATCTTCCACTAATGGGTTCGGAACTATGTACGGATATGGTGGCAGGTCTAGGCCCCCTATTGATCAACAACCAGCTATGGGGAAACTGTCAACGGGAAATTATCATGCAAAAGCAACAACAGCACCACCACCAGCGTCACCACATGCCGGTGTCGGTAGGTTCGACTTAGAGAAATCTAGTGTTATGGGTGCTAAGGTCGACCAAAGAATCGGTAACTATTGCCATTTTAAGAGCAATCAAGATGAGCTTCAGAAGCTTGACTTGTCCCTTAAGCTCTAAGCCACATTTCTTTTGAATCCTTTCCATTTCTTATTTCTATTTTTTTTGGTATGTTCCTTGATAATCATGTATTATAAATCTGATTAATGATAGAATCCTACCACAATTTAGCCGTCCAGGCCAGAGCGTACCGCGCACCGACACAATTGCACCTAAGTAAGTCTTCTTGTTAAAAAAAAAAATTATAGAATCCTTAAAGGATATGTTATTTTAGCCCCTCCACTTAGAACCATAAGCTTTGTTTTTTCTTTTCTTTTTTCTCCTTCCTTAAATCCAAAAAGCTTTGCTTTGAAAGGACGATGTTTTAAGGTTAAACAAGTTCATGTTGATATTATTTTGTTTTGTCTTAAGTTGCTATAAGATTCGTTGCAAATGGCATAGGATCGAATAAATTACACCATCATCACATGGCAACACTGTCATAGATTTACCTTAATTTGTATCAACGGCGTAGCAGAAAATCTTGCATATTATTATATTATGACAAATAAGAATTCCAAAGATTTTTGCATTATTCACAAGAAAGATCAAAATAGCCATTAGCATATAGATATGGATAGTGTGAAGCTGTCATCCCACCTTAATTAGAGCTAGTTAGTGGGATGAAGTTCATCATTCTTACAATTTTTTAATTTATGAAAGGAACTATTTGTTTGTCATTGTAAGTCATGTTCAATATTGGATTAAAACTTTCTCCATTATTTAACTCAACCTAACAGACTGTTCTTTTGTCTATTCTGAGAGTGGTGTGTAAGCGTCTCTTTCATTAACTGATCAGTAAATCTTGTTCAAGATTTTGTTGTATTTTAAAAATATAGCTACAGTTAGCTTGTATTACATCACATTTAACATAGTTTTCTTATGAATTCTATGATATTTTAACCAAGCAAGCCTTTTTAGAAACTATATTTTAAAATCAATATGAGCTAAAGCAGGTTCTTACCTGGCTAGCACAAAGACCAACTTTCCTCCACAGTATTGACAAAATCAGGAAAACAAAAAAAGACTGGAACAAGAAATTTGTACTTTGTCTTTCCTTTATAGTTTCACATTTGAAATAACACCAAAAGAACGAAGCTGAAGTTGTTAAGGATTAAAGGAAAAACAGGACAAAATACAATATTGAAGATAGAATCCGACCATAATGGGTTCAACGATGAAGCCATACAAATCCCAAATGCCAAAAAGAAAGGGTATTGATTTGATATACGCCATGCAAAATGATGCAACTGAGTAAAATTTGCCTAATCACTGTATTTGATGTGTTAATCAGCTCATACATAGCCCTCCCTACTAATAAACTAGTCTTAGGTCTGAACCTAACAATAAGGCAAAAGGAAGCATGAACCTGAGACAAAAATTATGTCAAATCCAATCAATGCTAAATCAACAGACAAAACATGGTTAATTCCTTAAAGATAAGATCAGCTGGTTGCAATAATTTAGTAGATTTGATTATTCGAAGGAAGAAAGTTTGGATAACTATAAACGAATACAGCAATTACCCAAAAGCAAAACGAATAAAACAATAGTAACAAAGAGATGGTGAACTCTCTACGGCTCAGGTATTGGACAGAAGCTTGTTATAAAGTCACTGGAAGAGGGACCCCGACTGACAGTTTACCACCCTCCTGTCCCCTAGATTGAAAAGAAATATTGTGTTACTTACTGTTAATCCACCAAACTACAGATTATCTAAGATGACAGCAACCTGACATCCCCCTTCTAGGGCCACCTTAGAGAGAACAAATCAATATTAGAGGGCATCATTCCCATAAAACTAAGCTGTACATGACTTTGCTCTGGCGGCCTAACTTCAAAGACAACTATCGGGTCAAGAAAGTAAACTTGATAAACAGTGCTCTGTACGTATAGCGTATTGGCTCAGGTTTCTAACAGAAGTGGCACGATAATTATGAACATCCTAGGTGTTCAACCACAATGCTTGAACTTTGATCTTGGCAGAAATTGAGTCCTTCAATATTACAACTGACAAAGTGACAACTAATATTGATTCTGAAAACTTGACCAGTGCCTTTAATCTAGTTAAGACTTACGGTCACATCCAATTCTGCCCTCTTCTGTTACGAGCAGATATATTAGCTGCTAGTGGATCTGAACCAGCACCAACGCACTATCTAAATATTGCTCATGTTTTCAGCGTTATCATAATCAAACTTATTTGATCAGCCTTTGCTGCAGAATAGTAACAGGAGAACTGTTGAACATTCAATAATAATATAATATTTTCTGGCTGCTTGCACATATTTCACAAGAAGTCCATAGAGCAAAATTAACTTCTTAAAAATTTTGTTGTAGCAGAGGAAAAGATTGCAATCTGATGTTACGGAAGACTGCCGATGCATATAACTTTGTGATCTCTGATCTGGCATGATATATTTTGCAAAATGAAATAACAGGACTCCAATTTCACCATACACCAAACTTTTCAATCAGAAATTCCACATTCTCAAGGAATTACACAAACATACATATGTATGGTTGTTTCATTTTTAAGGCATCTAAATAGAAAAAATCTAATTTACAATGTAAAGAAACCAATGCTAGGATACATCACATCACAATTCAGGACCCAGTGTACCAGTATGGCCATGTTTTGCGTCCACAGAGAGTGCAAACTTTATTGTGCCAGTATAATGTGTTGCTACGAATAATACTAGATTGCCATATATTGCAACACCGTGTTGAAGGGATAAAAAAGGCTAAGAAAATCTTATGCATTATGCATCAAGCAGAGCATATAGAACCACAGAATGTACAATTTATCTAGCTGTGTACTACCGACCAACTCAGTTACAGAGTCCTGCAGATATTGTACTTTCGAATTAGTCCCCTCAACAGATATGGAGTTTCATTATGAGAATATTAAAGAGCAATGTATTCTGTGCCAAAAGTGGGCCTTCTTAAACTCCATTAGGACTCATTATTCTAGTCAGTGCTCGGAAGCAATTTAAAGCAAGGTAATCAACTGAAGTTTCAATGCTGACTAGTGTTATGCTATTATTTCCCAATTTCCCAATAAGCACAGTTCGAGTATTCATATTTCCATAGTCCTACCAGCAGAAGAGAAAAGGTCTTAAAGCTTACACTATTGGCATGAGCACATTGAACTAGTAAAATAGTAGAAACTATCTTAGCAAGTATTTCAAGCAAGCAAGAGATTCCTTCTTCGAATAACACCTTCTAGCAGTAAGTTCCAACCATAAGTGGCAAAACACCCACAAAAGTGTTGACGATTGCCATATTAAATTTCACTCTTAAGGAGCTACACAATGCACGTATCCTAATCTCATTTAATCAAGAAGTAACAACAATTTGTCTTCAAGAAGTCACTAAAAAAGCCTCTATTTTTCCACAAAAGATCTGACCTTTTGAAACCATTGGATAAGTTCAATTCTATCCTTGTTCATCATATACTCATGCAAGAAAACAGAAAGTTCATCATTTACCCCTCTTTCCTCCAAGTACACACGAAGTCTCTTCTGAAGCTCACGATTCAAATTCCTAAAAAAATTAAATTTCGATTCAAGCACAATAAACAAACCATTAAACTAACAACCAAAAACAATACAATGAACACACCTGAAATCAGGACCCATGTAAGGCCTTGAAAGAACATTATCACGTCTAAGCAAATAAATTTTCTGAATCTCTAAAGAATCAGGCCATGAGGAGCACACGAACTCCAAAGAATCACCACGATCACTCTTAGTAATATCCACCAGTAAACTGATATGCAAACGCACATCTTCACCAGAGCTATCATCAGCAGATTTCACAATGGTTTCATAGCCATCAAACATTGTAGCTTCAAGTTTAATATCTTCGACAATGTTATCATTATTAAATGTTCTTGTCATCGTCATCCATTGTTCTCCTGGTCGATCTTGAACCACGAATGAATTGAATTTTGTCTCTGGCTACAAATATACATATAAAATTATGAACAAACTGCAAATAATAATAATAAACATGAATTTAATCG
Organism: Mallotus repandus; assembly: GCA_949671775.1. Taxonomy (NCBI): domain Eukaryota; kingdom Viridiplantae; phylum Streptophyta; class Magnoliopsida; order Malpighiales; family Euphorbiaceae; genus Mallotus; species Mallotus repandus. Next base: position 7,381 of record CATIWM010360975.1, read on the forward strand.
AATAAAATTATTTATCAGACACGGTTACCTGGTGGGGAGGAGCATAATCGGACTGGTATTCGATCTCGTTGTGGAGGATTCGGAGAATGTTAGCTTCGAATGGTGATTTTGTAATCCTGTGAGCTGTGCTGTATGATTTTGATTGGAAGAGAAATGGATTACGATAATTCAGGTGATTGTAGCATCGCCTTGCTCTTTGAGCAGTTCGAATGAGTAAGCGAGACATTAAAACTAGTAATCAATGGTGGTGGTGGTGGATCGGCGACGGAGGGTTTAAGTGGCGGGTTTTGAGGTTTAGAGGGTTGGATAAGACTCTGATTTTCAACGTACGGTGCCGTTTCAGAGTATACTGTTTCACATCAAACGGTGTCGTTACATCGGCTTCATGCGGGCTAAACTGACATTTCGGCCCATATTTTTCACTTGGGCTAACAGATTAACTCTTTTAGGAATAAAGGTCAATTTGGCCCTGAACTTTTTTATCAGGGCTAAATTCATCCTTTTATACTTTTTAAGGCCAATTTAGCACTGAACTTTGGGATAAAGGTCAAATTGACCCCTAAGACTTACACTTCACTTCTTATTTGTTGACAAATTAATAAAAGACCCTCTATACATTTATAAATACCTCTTAATATTTTAAATAGTTTTCAAATTAGTCCTTATTTTAGTAAAATTAAAAAATTTTAATAAAAAATTAAAAATATTTAATTTTTAAAATATTTTTTTAAAAAATTTATAACTTATAAAATTTAAAATTTTACCAATATATTAAAATAATATATCAATTTATTTATTCACTAATAATTATAGTAGTTTTAAAATATTAAATCTTTGTTTATTTATAAATTATTAACTCTTATAATTTTTAATGTTAAAGTAATAAAAATGCAATAATAAATATAAAAGTTAATAGTATATTGTACCAATGTCGTATTAAATTTTACATTTATTTTTAAAAATATAGATAAACTTGAATACTATGTATAACTTTAAAAATAAAATTAATTTATAAATAATTTAAAATTTAAAATTTCAAAACTACTATAATTATTATTGAATAGTTAAATTGATATATAATATAATATTTATTAAAGTTTTTGAATTTTACAAGTTATGAAAATTAAATTTTTTTAATTAAACATTTTTAATTTACTAAAATAAAGACTAATTTGTAAAGTATAAAATATCAGGGAGATATTTATAAATTTTTAGAAAGTTTTTTATTGGCATAATTTTTAAGGATTAATTGGCTTTTATCCAAAAAATTCAGTATGATAAAAAATATTTTAAAAAATATATTAATTTTTAATTTATAATTTATATTTTTTTAAAATTTCTTTAATCTCATGAACAACTCGTTAACATCAAATGTGATAACGAACTTGACTCAAACTTAGCTCGATTATAAATGAATCAAGTCCGAAATAGTTAAAACCCGACTCAATTACAACTCTACTTGTCTTGTTCCAAAAAGAAAAAAAAATATCTCAGTTGGTATTGATTTTTATGGAAACGTGTGATATAGAACCCATAGCAACAAATGATATAGTAGTTCAGTGGAAAGCCTAAAATAGTAAAAGCAGAGACGAGACTTGAGAACCACTTTTGTAATCTTGTTTTGTTGCTGCCAATTATCAGCAAAAGCTTTTTACTTGATAATGAAAAGATTTCCCTTATGTTACGTGTTCATTTAACTGACACAGAAACATACAAGTGATATTGTTAGAGAACCTAATCACAGCACTCACAACTCTTTCGCAATTGATATGAACTGATGCACTCTTTTTTTTTTTTTTTTTTGATAAAATGAACTGATGCAATCTTCAAAAAATATATCATACACACATTTTGTCCACAAATTATCAATATTCAAAATATATTAAATTTCATCTAATTCAATTTAATTAGAATAAATTTTAAGATAATAATTTTTTTTAATAATTAATTTAATTTTAAATATCGTTTAAACAAAAATCACTACCAATCAATTCATATATATAAATTTTATGAATTGTTTAAATAAATTAATTCGAAATAGAAGTAATTTGAAACTAACAAAAAAGGAAATCTATAAAATTGTGAGATAATAAATATTTAAATCGCTCTAATAATAAATAAATCAAATGGTTTATTTTACACTTAAAAAATAAAGGTTTAAATCAAATGGTTTTGGCATAAATTTTGAAACCCAAAAATTTCCAATTCAAGTTTTATCAGTGTAAAATCAAGATGATAGGTATCGCGAAATCGTGAGTTGCATGCCGATAATTTAATTTTGAAGGTAATTTTATTTTTCTCTTAATAATAATTAATATTTATTTTTTAAAATTTTTATTTTTTAAAATTTTTATTTTTCTTGAAATTATTTTCTTAGAATCTAATATCTAAAGTATATAGAGGTGAATTAGTAATACAAAAATTTAAAAATCAATAGCATTTACATAATTTTTTTATTTTTTAATAATATAATTATAAAAAAATAAAAAATATAAATGTCACAAGTAATAAGGTCGCTGTAAATATATTCCTAATAATAATATATGATAGATAAATAGATAGTGTCTTCCATTAAGTCATCAAGCATTTTTAAGGCAATCAAGTTTTAAATAATAAGAAAAAATTGTATAGATGGTGTACAAATTTTCAATTTTTTACTATTTTAGTTATTGAATTTTTTTTTATAATTGAGTATTTGAACTCACTAATTTTGTATCAATTAAGCGGTTCTTGCCGATTTAAGTAGCCTAAAAATACAATCAGCATTAAATGGATCCGTACAACACCACGTCATCAATTTATTTGAGAAAACATAGTGCCACATCATCACTCCAAGCCTTTGCAGACTGGGTACTTCATCCGTCTTCTTCAGCCATCTTCTGAGCCTTTGTCTTCTTCAACCATCTGAGCCGTGGGCTAGGATGACCTTTCTCTCGGCTTCAATGCCGGACCTACTGCGACGGCGGCGGTGACGACAACAACTGTGGTGGAGGAGGCTATGGTCTTAATACCAGCGGTAAATAAGGTGCTCGTAAAACACTAGGATAGCTTATAGGACAAACCGGGAAGAGGGATGGGAGATTGTCCACATGATTCAATTGGTACTTCCACAGACAAATGCACATAAAGTTCAATCAGCATGGGGAAAAAGGTGATGACAGTCTCCATAACAAATCCTTGCTCTATCTACGGTAGCCTCAGTCAGCTAATAGTGAGCGCTTCCAGTGCCTCATGTATAAATCATAATCATCTCCCCTCCTACTGTATGGAGATCGTGACCTTCCACGCCGCTCTCTTGGATAATAATCCATGTTTCTATCATCACATCGGCGAGGTGAGAAGTTACGGGACTGCCTATTGTCACGAGCCCGTAAAAGCTTCATAAAAAGGTGTCGTGTGGCGCTTGTCTAGAACACCTTCTAACAAGCCAGCCTCAGGGACAGATTAGTAATTCTGTAAGCACAAGGAAAACTATATTAGTAGAGTCAAGATATGCAAGCCAACATAATAGCCCAATGGGCAAGAACAAGGCAACAAGCACAAGCGCAATCGACAAGGCACACTATAAGAAGATAATGGGGCTACTTGTGTTATTCATCATAGAAGGCAATACATCGATTCAGACATTGTGCTCCCCAAGGTGTAGGCAGGAGGGGAACCTACCCAAGAGAAGTGCACACACCCAACATTTATAGTGCCTAGATCTCCGGCCCTTGGCCTTCGATGACTAGTCACTCCCCCCTAAAGAGCATAAGGAGCACAATGGCCTGTGGTAGGAGGAGACATCACAATGTTCCAGCCATCACTATTCTATAATTACATAAAATAAAAATAATTATGAAATGTCTAAAATACCCCTATGAATACAAAATGCTACCCCTTGACATCTGGCTGTGGAAGTCCATGCTGTTCAACAACCCAAGAGATTCTCGAATTTCAACCAACCCTTATCCAAAGTCCTAGACCGTTTGATCCAAAAAGGCCTCCTTAGACCCCTAACTGTCTCTAAGCCACCAAACCTAAATCTCCTTGGCTTTGACCCAAACAATTACTGTAAGTTTCACCAAGGTCCTGACCATTATACTGACTCTTGTATGCGTCTTAAGCATGAAATCCAAAACCTTATAGACGCTAGAAAAATCATAGACCTTGAAAATCCGAGCACCAGAAATAATCCTTTCCCCAACTACCGAAATGTTCCACCCCCGACCACCATGATGATTAATTCAGGAGTTAGTGAGGAAGAAGAACTAAGCTCCTTTGAGGACCTAGACCTTAAAACCAATGAGAATACTCCTGATACCCCTAAATAATCTTAGAGAGGAGTTGAAGATTTATTGGGCCAACCTTCTGGCAAATTTGATTAT